>OY743189.1:34060581-34253081 GCA_963555705.1 Ligustrum vulgare | reverse complement strand
ACTCTGGCCCTAAATCCTAATCCTCCATTGAACGCTGTCGAAGCTTGCTGCTACGCTGCGCTAGACGTCAACTGCTTGAATTTCCTGCTGCACTTGCACCGGCGACCCACTGCTGCACTGCACCGCGGCGCGCACATTGCACCACGTACTTGGACTGGTTGCTGCTGCTGCGCTGCAGGCTGCACGGTTGCAGCCAAACGCAGAGGCCAGAACCAAGGTTAGTTTTCCAGTTGGCTGCGACTTACTTTTCTTGCTTGATGCTTCCGCTCTTGCCTCTTCACTTGAGTATGACAGTCACTCAGTCAGTCGGTCCAATGTGTTACGTGTAACATGGTGTTGTGTGATTATTTTAAATTTTTAATTGAACAACTTTTGAATTTGAACAATTAATTGATTACTTTTTTTTATTTTTATTTGAACAATTAATTTATTACTTAATACTTAGCATTTAGCAATTTTAACTTGTTGAGACTTGATAGATGTTGTGTTAATTGTTAAATGATTTAGTTGAGAGTTTGGATTTTCGTATTGTTTGATAAGTTGCGTACTTATTAAAAATATTTTAACAAATTTTATTCACAAGCAGAGGCCGTTGACTGGTCAACGATCAATATTTGATCGTTGACAAGTCAACGATCAATGGATCCGTCACTGGTTGATCTTATGGGTGGGTGCTCCAAGCACTCTAATCCCTGTTGAGGTGCGCGCTCACTGGTCATCACCACAACGGAATTTACAATTCAGATTGCATTATATATATACATATGTGTATATATAATTGATTATAAATAGGAATTGACGGAAAAATAATACCGAAATCCACAAATCAATTCATTGCAGAGCTAAATCTTAAGCTCTCTCAATTATATGTTCTTTCATCTTAAACAAGGGAATCAGTGCACTAAGAATTTTAACTGACAGAGGACTTAAGGTAAATGAATCATGTGAATTTGTCCACCATTTCGCAGTGGAACCGTGAGCTTCAGGCCTTTCAAAACATATTTCCTTTTGTGAGGCAGTGAAGACTGAAGAGGGCATTGTATGTGATTGAGTATATCAGGGACTGTGGTTAGTGGATAAATGGCTATGATGGTGATGTGGGTTGAATTGGGAATGCTGGACTTCCAGTATGGTGGGTGATAGTAGTGTTATTGGCTTGGAGAGGTGGTGTTGGCAGGAAAGAAGGAGGGAAGATGGGAGCCTTCAAGCAATTTTTTTTTTTTTTTTTTGTCAAAATTAAAATTTGAGTCCTCAAAATTAATTCAATTGAATTTGATAATGGCATATTTAACAGAAAGTGACAGTAGGGATGATTTTGGTAAGAAAGTGAGAAGATAAGAGTGAATTTGCCAAATAAACAAAGGTAAAGATGAATTACACAGATGTTGAGAAAGGTAGGGATGAATTGCCAATTACCCATAATAAAAGTATCGCCATCTTTGTAAAGAGAGTCCCAAACATAGACATATGTATTAGTATGTTATCTTTATCATTTTTCCTTGGGAAGAAAACAAACACTAGAAAGAATAGTGTTACTTGAATATAAAGTTTTAGGAATCATTTATTGGTGATTCTGTGAACAAAAAGACTAAATTGAACATATGTAAAAGTCAAGGAGTTAGCTGCAATTATGTATAATTGGATAAGATAGATTAGGGTTTGAGTTCGGAAAAAAAGGAAAGAAGACTCAGTGCAAAAAGCCTGTCTCATGCTCGTTTCACGCTTGAGCGCGTTTTTGATAGCATCGTTGCTTGCTTCCCGCTCGAATGACGCTCTAGCGGCCTATATGTAAACAATTGTCCCTCGAATGTCACTCAGTTTTAAGTTTTGTTTGATTTTGAACCGTTCTAGTTGGGCTTTAACTCTTCCTAATCAACTATTATATATACCAAAACCCTAGCACGAAATTCGAATGGTTATTTATGTGTGCTTCTCATAGTAAACATATATACATATACTTTTGAAGATCCAAGATCCTTTTCTACCAAAGATTCAATCCGTAATTTCTTGGGATCATACAATTATATATTTGAAAAACATCAATGTTCCTAATCTAAAACACCATCTTCCTTAACACATGAACTTTAGAGGGGGCTGAAGATCGAGGAAGGTTGAACTACAAGCGGAGGTAACTCATTTGGTTTCAAAGTTTTTACCCACATTGAGTTTCTCTGTCATCATATTGGTGTTGATTTATGGTTTATTATATTACAAGTGTGGCAATTCAACTTAGGATAATTTAATTGTATGATTAATAATCTAGAAACAATTAATATAAGTGACATTCCCTTTTTTATTGTGATAATTCCGCACTAAAGTCGAAATATCTGAGTAATCGAGAACTTTCACAAAATTTTATAGATAAGTGAAGTGACAAAAAGAGAATGGAAAAGTTTTTTTTTTTTTTTTTTTGAAGAAATTCCTACTCAATCATATCTCACCGAAAATAATGTGTATATACACCAATGGGTAAGTGGTGATGTACATGTAGCACAACAGCACTAGAAAGCACCTCCGTTTAAGATTTTTCGAAGATACTTGAAAAATACGTAGTTGAAATGTAAGTTACCATATTCTATGTAGGTATGTAGGATTATGCTTTAACCATCTCATTTGAAAATTAATTGGTGTTAGTGGGAAGGCTAAACATTTTAGCGTAGTTATATTTGTTACATAATTTATTATAATTACACCACATTTGAATTGCATTATTAGTATCAAATCTTTATAGATTATTAGATTTATGTTCTTTATTTTTTTTCATCAAGTTCTTATCATTAAATTTTCAACAAGTATCAAATTTTGTCCTTCATGATGGTTAATTCGATGGAGTAGAGTTACGGCCGTAAAGTTTTAACTTACGGCCGTAACAAGGCCACTGATTTTTTTTTTTTTTTATTATTATTATTTTTTTTTGGAATGAAATTAACTAATAAGAAAAATGACAAAAATGAAAATAAAAAAATAACAATTTGAGGAAGTAAAGAAACTCCCCTCTCGGGTTGCCTCCCGAGCAGCGCCTTTGTTTACTGTCGTTGGCTCGACAGGTTGTTTCCTCCTTCAACCGGGATTAGGTGGATTTCCAAAGCTCAAATTCTTTTTCATATTTTTCATTAGGGCCTGCAAGACATGGGGCAAAAGCATGTCATCAGAAGTTGGCAACGTAATACACGAGATTTTACCTGGCTTTTTACCATTTCCACCAAGTTTGAAAGTTTCCTGTACTGAAGAATCAATAACATTAACAGAATGAACAGGATTATCATTATCAAGGTAGTTCACGGAATCATAAATATTAAACTGAATCATTTCATTATCAAATTCCATGGTAAGTGAGCCACTACTAACATCTATCTTGGTCTTAGATGTTTTTAGAAATGGTCTCCCTAACAAAATAGGAATAGAGTTGGGGGAGTGGTCATCATTCATGTCTAATACATAAAAGTCAGCCGGGAACACTAACCCTCCTACTTGCACTAGAATGTCTTCAACTACCCCGTCAGGATAAACATTAGAACGATCGGCTAGTTGAATTATAACATTAGTTTCAATCAGTTTGGCAAGTGTTAATAAAGCATAGGTAGACCTAGGCATTACATTGATAGATGCTCCTAAGTCTATTAAAGCACGATTTATTTTCTTATTGCCTATTTGACAAGGTATGGTAAACATACCTGGATCCTTGCACTTGGGAGGTAATTTTCTTTGAAGAAGTGCAGATACAGACTCACCCATTCTTACCATCTCATTTTCCTTTAGCTTTCTCTTATTGGTGTACAGATCCTTCAAAAATTTTGCATATCGGGGCACTTGCTTTATTACATCCAATAGGGGAATGTTGACTTCCACCTTCCTGAACATCTCCAGGGTTTCTTCTTCCTTGCCCTCCTTGTTTACTTTTGCTAACCTGCTGGGAAAGGGAGGTGGAGTTATTTTAACATTTAAAGTGGAATCTGTTTTTACATGCGAGCTTTTTGAGGTGCTGTCGTTTTTCCCGACTTCTCTTCCCTCAACTTCCTTCTCTTCGATTGCGATAGGTTTCAGTTGCGATTCTTCAAGCTCTTTTCCACCTCGGAGAGTAATTGCACTCACATTCTTTAGATTTACTTCAGGTTGAGACGGTATCTTTCCTCCGGTTTGTGCCTCAAGTCTGTTGATGGCAGTAGCCATTTGACCCATTTGGTTTTCCAGATTTTGAATGCTAGACTTGGTGTCCTGTTGAAATTGAAGTGTGTTAGATGCCAAGGCTTTAACCATGTCTTCAAGGGATATACCCGAGCTTTGAGGTTTTTGCTGATACTGCCCCTGTTGTTGGAAGGTTCCTTGTTGTTGAAATTGCCCTTGAGGTTTGTTTGAAATGAAACCTGGGAGATTGTTAATTCCGTAGCTTAGGTTGGGGTGATCCCTCCATCCTGGATTGTAGGTATTAGAGTATGGATTGTACTGTTGTCTTTGGAACGGAAAACTCTCTGCAGCATTTACCTGTTCACCATTTCCCTCTTGCAACACTGGACAAGTATCTGTTGGATGTCCAAAATTCGCGCATACTCCACAGGTTTTGGCTTGTTGTAACTTTCCTACTGCAAGTTGTTTAACGAGATTTGTTAGTTCAAACAATTGACCTTCGATATTGGAACTACTTACCTCGTTCACACGGCGGACTTGCGAATCCTTACTTGAGTTGAATTGCTGAGTGTTCTCCGCCATGTTGGAGATTAAAGCTTGAGCTTGTTCCGGTGTCTTGTCCATGAGCGCTCCTCCACTCGCGGCATCTATCATGTTTCTATCCATCGGTGCTAACCCTTCGTAGAAATACTGCACCATGAGTTGCTCACTGATCTGATGGTGGGGGCAGCTCGAAATGAGTTTCTTGAAGCGCTCCCAGTACTCATATAATGTCTCGCCATTGCTTTGGCGAACCCCACATATTTCCTTTCTGATGGTACCAGCTCTAGATGCGGGGAAGTATTTCTCCAAGAAAAGCCTTTTCATGTCATTCCAAGTAGTGATTGTTCCAGATGGTAGACAATAAAGCCAGTCTGCGGCCGCATCCTTCAATGAGAATGGGAAAGCTCTCATTTTTATTTGCTCCTCGGTAATGCCCGTTGGCCTCATACTGTCGCATACCACATGAAATTCTTTAAGGTGTCTGTATGGGTCCTCACCGGGATGTCCTCGAAAAGCTGGCAAAAGATGGATCAGTCCGGATTTTAGCTCAAAAGTTCTGCCTTCTTCCACTGCCGGAAAAGTGATACATAGCGGTTGTTGAGCAACATTTGGGGTAGCTAGTTGCTTGAGAGTCAGATTATTGTTAGCTACTGCCATTGGTTGTGCAGCTCTTCTTTGCTGTTGAAAAGTTCTCTCGATTTCTGGATCAAAATCAAAAAATTCAAAATTAGTTGATCGAGTTTTATGCATATAAGCAAAGAAGTAGACAGGCAAGAAAATTTTTTTTTTTTTGAAAAATTATATAAATAAAGTGAAAATAAAATTAATAAAATAAAATGTAGAAAAAATAAAATAAAATTCTAATTAACTAAACAACTAAATTGGTTGACCGTTCCCCGACAACGGCGCCAAAAATTTGATGTGTGTCGCAATGCACCAAAATAATAAATAATTCCTTACTTGCTAAATATTAATTAATAATGTAGTAGCGAGAGTAAGGGTCGATCCCACGAGGAACGGAAACTAATTTTAGTTGTTCGATCAATTAGAATGGAATGGAGGGTTTTTTTGTTTGAATTGCTTGAATGAAAACTATGCATAAAATAAATAATTAAATATGACTAGAAAAATAATATGAGAAGAAATCTTGTTTTCGGGTTCGGTTGTGCCCTCAATTAATGTTATACCTTTCATTGTAACGTGTTTCTATCCCTAATTCAATTATCAATCATAAATAATCAACAAGCTCTGATTATCTAAATTCTTCCTTATGTGTATTGATTCAAAATAAGCTCTTTGAACCAATTCTAGCCACGGACAATCCTAAACAAGCTCTTAGGATTTAATGCACGACTAGTATGAAAATTTAGAAGAATAGATTGAATTGGATCGTTAATTACACAAGCTCGAATTAATCAATCCAAGTTGAATTATTACTAAACCTGCACGAGATTTATTTGCTACTAAAGTAAAGATTCAATGACAATTACGGATCAAGAATCTAAACATAGCATATTCATGAATCCAAAGATCAATAATCCAATTGGCCAAATTAAACTATTAATCAAATAAACTCAATTGAACATTCAAAACATAATAATCCAACAATTGAAATAAAGAAATAAATTCACGCTACTAATTTGTAGGAAAAGAAAATAACATAATCAAGTTAACACAACTTCCCCTTTAAACAAGATATGGAATTTAGCCTAGCATTGTTGTGGTAAATTCTTCAAGTTGCTTCATGAATTCCACCGTTATTGATATTCTTGCGCTTGAAAATCTCCCAAAAATGCTCTATATTTTTCTCTCAATTTTCCTCAATGTCCAACCTCCTTTTTGTGGCTATTTTGCTCCTTTAATATTCACAAAATCATGCCCTAACTTTACCCCAAAGATATACCAAAGATAGACCTTGAATCATATAAGGAAATTCCTTGGCGAGCAAGTTACGGCCGTAACTTTCCTTGTCACGGCCGTAAGTTAGCTACTGAAAATTTTCGGAATTTGTAAGTTACGGCCGTAACTTTACCATTTACGGCCGTAAGTGCATTTCTGCTGAGAAGCGTCCGTGCTCGATATTTTGGTCATAACTTTCTCTCCTGAAGTCCGATTGTGGTGATTCAAGTTGCGTTGGAAAGAAAACTCAAATATCTACAATTCTTTGTGAAATATCTCTTCCAAAATTCGAAAGTATTCTATGACAAAATCGAGCTTCAATCTATGACTAAAATTCATGATCACAATCCTTGCGGGTTTTTGATTTCCAACTTCATTCCAAACCTTCTTTGACCATAATTTTTGCATCTAATCTTCTTCCCACATGCCATTATTGATTTGGAGCTTTTTGAATATGCCCTTGAACCTCACTTCTTGATTTTTTTGTATTTCTTTGGTCCTGTTTCCTTTCTTTTTCTTCTTTTTGACCTTACATAGCACAATAAATGAAAATACATTAAACGATGCTTCAATAGGATCAAAACAATAACAAAATAAGATAATAAGTGAATTAAATATGTGCTAATAAAACACTTATCAATGGTTTTGTCCAATTTTTTTATTTTTTATTATCATGCTTTAAAACAATGAATAAGTATTCAATTAATATTTTGATTTTTTTTTTTACTTATTAAGTGTGCAAGTGGTAAATAAATCTTTTATTCCCTCTTAATAATTTTTTTAACAAAAATCGATAGAAGAAACAAAATGTATTAATAAATGAAATAATTAAAATAAGAATACAATGAAAAAAAGTCGAGGAACATAATTGTAATATTAATTAAAGGTTATGAACATTTCTTATAATTAAAATGTAATACACATATAAAAAGATGTGGTGACAATATATTTAGTCAACATTTTATTGCTAAACCTTTTATGACATTTTTCAACTATCCTAGTTAATTTGAATCACCCATACTATATAGACTTAATAGCAGCGCTGTTGCTCCCAACAATTTCTATCCCAAAATGACTTTTTTGTGGTTAGAACTCATGATCCTAGCTTTGATATCAGTAAGATTGGATTTCTACCATCTCATTGAAAATTAATTGGAGTAAAGGGAGTAAAAGCTAAACTACATTTGGCAACTATCATTTTATTAAAGAATGTGTAATTAAAAATTGAAAAAGACAAAAACATATTTTAATTTTACGGATTGTTTGACTGCTTGAAGTCATCAATTTTTTTTATTTTTTTTTTGGGTGTGTTTTTTTAAGTAAAATGTGTAGTTGAAAATTAGGAAGAAAAAAATATGTGCGACTAAAAAGTGATTTAAAAAGAAGTGTTATTTATAAATTGATTTATTATAAATGGTAATCATCATTACCTAAAAGAAGGCACTGTTAATGTTAACTAATGAATCATCCCATGCGATGTACGGGAAGAAACTTTTAAATAAAAAAAATTCTATTCGAAATTAAATGAATTCTTAAACAAAATAAATAACATTCACAAATAAGAGATAAGTTCATCATTTATTAGTTTCATGTATAAATATCAACCTTTTAGGGAGAAGTCATACATGCCAAAATGATTGTGCATGACTCTTATTGATAGTCATGGCATATGACACCATCAATGAAAATTGTTTTTTTTTTTTAAATCTAATAAGTATTCTAAAATTCGAATGTATCAACGATATCCTTGGAATAAAGAACTTGTATCCTGCATTACTGTCAGATAGAATTTGACCTTATAGAATATGATCTTCAAGTTTTGTAACGATTATTCACTATCTCCTCGAACCAAAAATTCGCCTTGCAAAATGAACACTTAAATGTAGGATCTCCTGTATTCATGTACTCTGAACATTCAAACAATAGATGAAAAAGTTAATAATAGAGACCATGCATATAAAAGATAAAATTCAATATTTTGACCATTGACAATGAAAAACATGTATAAGAAAAACATGTAATAATAATAATAATAATAATAATAATAATAATAATAATAATAATAATAATAATAATAATAATAATAATAATAATAAATTGAGAGGTTGACAAAGATATTGCATCAAATTTATGATATTTTAGGTTTTCAATATTTATACAACGTAATTATTTTCTGATTGAAATTATAATTTAATATTGATCATCTCAATTTTTAATTAAGTAAATTGGGAGACGATTTATATATTATTGTGAAAAAATATCATAAAATTTGAATTAAAATATAGCAAAGAATATCTTGGTATAGTTAATTACTTTTTGAAATTTTAAAATTAACAGTTAGGACAAAAACCATTAATAACTATATCATTTCAAACAATATAGATAAATTTGTTAACCGTTAATGTTAAAAAATGTGATATGAGATTTTTTGGAATAAAAAATTAATTAAGAATTAAATGTAATTGTCATTGAAATAATTTTGATAAATAATGCAACATAGGAAAGAACTTTAATATGTATATGTAATAAATAATTTTAAAATAGGATTTAGTTATAAAAATTTCAATACAACGTGATTTATAAAAATACGAATGTGTATAAATTTTAGATATAATTTTAATTGAGAATTTGACATTGGATCTGTATGACTGAACCAAATATTTATCTATAAAATTAAGACCAATAAAATATCACAATTATTATAAGAAATTAATTACGTAATAAATGTAATTATCTATAAAAAATATTTAATAATTTAATAATACGCTATAAAAAAGAGCTCCAATTTTTAGACGTACTAAATAACTTAAAATAAGATTATTTATAAAAAAAAAAACTATATGTATATGTGATTTATAATTTAGTACTCCCTCCGTCCCATAAAGATAGTTCTCTACTCATTTTCACTAAGAATAAGGACAAAATGGAATATAAAATATTAATTTCACTCACAAAAAATAAAGTAGACTATCTTTTTGAGACGGACAAAAAAGAAATAGTGGACTATCTTTGTAGGACAGAGAGAGTATTATCTAGTAATAAAATTTCAACATAATTTTTAACCGAAAATTTTACTTTGAATTTGTATAAATGAACACAAATATTTATTTGTAAGATTGAAAACGTTAGAAGAACACATTTTTTTTTTTTTTTTTTTATGAAAATGGAGGTTTTGACACAAAAAAGTCAAATATAAATAAGTAAAACCAAACAAATTATCATTCTTATATCATAAAAAATTAAAAACAACTTCTCGGTAAAAGCAAATTTAAAAAAAATAATAATTCTAGTTTCTTATTTTTATTATTTTTTATACAATGTGATATACAATTTTATCAAATATATATACTGACCCATGAATAATATGTTTTTTCTTCACTCAACGGCCGAAACCATTAACATATCTATCAAACCCAAAACTATTCTAAATAGCCTAACATTAGTTAACACATTGCAACCCCAACAGAGAAATTTAGAACATAATATAAATAGACTATTAACAAATCCTCTTATTAGTCTTAAATAATTTTGCATTCTATATTGTTTTCGAAGTTTTCTCTACAATATTATTATTTTAATTTTTTTTCTTTTTTGTTAGAAACCCAAATCTGTGTTCAACGACTCAAAATATCACAGGCCTTGAAGAAAAGAGTAGTGCCAATCCTTTTTACCTTTTCAAAAAATAATTTACTATTTTTTTATTTTCAACTGGTTTGTAATATTAATAACTAATAAGCATTGCCACCGCACCAGAAATTTTGAATCATAAAATGTGATAAATAGAAGGTGGAGTGGAGCGGTCATGTTAAACAGTACACATTTTTTCAAAGAAATAACCATTTAATTGAATCTTTTATTATTGTGTATATCTTCATAAAAATTATATATAACAGAAATGAAAGAGGTTATATATAAGGAAATGGAAAAAAAAAAGGATATAGAAAACAAAAATGAATCAACAGATTTTGAAAAACGAGAAAAAAATGAAGCAAATTTTGAAAAAGCGAAAAAGGAAAAAAAAGAAGAAGAAAATAACTGGCTTTCCAGTGTAATTAGGCGGCGGGAACTAGAAGCCATGTAAAACACAACAAATATTGAAGACTGTAAGTAGACATTAGCGATTTTGAAAATAATAAATAAATATTGAAGGTCCAACTATTTTTGAAGTGGGTTTTGAAGTTGATTATTGGATAGAGGATATAAGTAGTGTGAATATGATAAATATTGAAATCCCCAAAAATTGGAAAAATAAATAAATAAATAAATAAAATCTGCACATAACACAAGAGTTTTGGAGGGAAACAATGAAGTTAATTAGAGTTGATTCGGCTACTTTTATATATTAATATTATATATAAATATAGAAATATAGATTATATAGATATATAGATATAGATGAAGGACAAACATAACTTAAGTGGACCAATAGCTTTTTCTTGCACTACTAAAGTATTCGCGAGCATGTGAACTCAATTGAAGTGTTATTTTCCAACAGCACTATGGTAAGTGCGTCCCCACCTTAACAAGGGTCCCACTGAGCCAATAATTGGAGTTTCTTCCAAAAGGTACTTCTACCCACAATATTAGCCGAATTATAGTGACACGTGTGACCTCAACATTAGAGAATTGGTGGGAGGTTGCAAATTGTGACTGCATTGAGAGCCAGTTTGGTTCGGACAATTTTTTTCATTTTATTTTTCAAACTTATTTTTAACTAAATATTTTTACCACTTTTCACACTTTTCAATTATAAATTTTTTCAAAAACTCAAAATTCCTCCAAATCAATTATTATTAAACTAGTATTTCTCCTGTGTGATACACGAAAGTTGTTATTCAACAATATTGATTTCAATAAATATTTGTAAAATTTTAAAACTTATGCATAATTTTTTCCCGTATACGAAATGCGTAAAAAATAATATTATGTTAAAATAATTATTAAAATTTTACAAACAATAAAACTATTTCAAATTATAAAAGATTCTTTGAATAATAAAATTCAATTTATCTATTTAAATAATAAATGATTATTAATTTTTCCACAATAAAAATGAAGTTATTTGTAAAAAAAATTAATATTGTTTTTATAAAAAAATAGCAGATATTTGCACACGGTTTGGAGTTGCTTCGATTTTAAAAAATAATTGATATTAAACGATTATTATTTAACAACAATAAATGTAAATACTTTTTAATAGAAATGTTGGAGGCAAAACACGTCATTCATAATATCATTAAAAATTACTTAATTGTTATTACTTTTAATTATTTTTTAATTATTTTTTGAACATATATATAAAAGGATCCAAATCTCAACACAACCCACCTATAGACTCAAACTCAAGTGTTCTATCTGGTAAGGGGTGTCTCGACTAACCTACATTGTCTTTACTTTCAATCATTAATTATCATTCATTTTTTTCACGAAATTAAAAATTTAGATAAACAGACAATTGTTAGGTATTAAAATTAATCATCCTTAATAATTTCAATTTCATTTCTCATAGCACTAAAAGCATCATCAAATGCAGTCAACACGTCATCCATAACAGTAATGTAATTAACTATTTATATGAGATTTACAAATTAATTATATTATTTTCTTAAAATCTTACAACATGCATTTTAATTTAATAAGTTAAGAATGTATTAGAAAATGTAGAAAAAAAATCATTTGACTCTTTCAACGTTATAAAGACAGATATAAATTCCTATTTATTATATGCTAATTAATATATTTTTTCAATAAAAAATTAAATCATATAAAATAAATTAATATTAGTTAATAGATTTTTAGCTAAAATCTTTGTTCATTTTAAGTTGGAATCAAAATTGTAATTTAAAAAACTATCAAAAATGTACACATACTTTTTTTCGAAGTGCTTTTCTTTATATATTAAAGGGATGAGGAAAAATCGATCTACACTTTTAAGAATCGCTAAATTACCTATTAATTGAGATTGACCATCTTAACAACGATGAAGATAATCCTTCCAAGGATTTGATGTGCATTGGTCCTAGATTGGCACCACGACTGAAACAATTCAAATTTTAATAACAATGAGGACTACCATAAATCGTGGAACAAAATGGTGGTGGAAATACTTTTGCTTTGGCGATGACATTGATAGTTAAAGGCGACTTAAATGCTAGAAGTTATAAGAAGTCGCAATAAGCCTCAATGAAAAAAAATAAAAGAGAACAATTTCAAAATCGCTACGACTAATGTCGTGAACTTAAGAAGTATATTCTTATGGACACAAGAATGCACATGCACTACAAGAAAGTTGAGCGAATAAGACGAAAAATAGAGACGACGCATTTTGTCGTCGCTATTAATCACTTTTTTGCAACGACAAAATGCGTCGTCGCAACTAGAAGAGTCATTTGCTACAACACATAACGTCGTCGCTGTTAAGAAAAATAGAGATGACAAAGTCGTCTCTATTCCTCTTGTAAGAAGGTGGGGAATTTTCCAGTCTTTTCTGCTGGTCAATAGGTACGACTTTATCGTTGCTATTGGTCTAACATACAGAGACGACTTATTGTTGTCTCTAAAAGTAACCTTTAGAGACAACAACTTGTCATCTCTATTAACAAGAAAAATGGAGACGACATTCTATTTCCCTTGAAAGAAAGAGGAAAATTTTCCTGCCTATTCTGTGGTCAATATAGAGACGACTTTTTGTCATCTCTATTGTTCTTATTGTTCTTGGTAATAGAGAGGACTTGTGGGCGTCTCTGTAGTTATCCTCAAAGACGACATCTTTTCATCTCTATTACCAAGAACAATGTCGTCTCTATTGACTTGACCAATAGAGACGACGTTGTTGTCGTCGCAATTGAAAAGGCGGGAAATTTTTCCGCCATTACATTAGAGATAACAAAATGTCGTCTATTGTCGTCGCAATTGAAAAGGGAGGGGGGGGGGATTTTCCCGCCATTACATTAGAGACAACAAAATGTCGTCTCTAAATAACTGTGTATATAAATACCATGACAGACGTTTCTTCTCTCATTTCATGTAAATGTGTCATTTTAAGTTTTACCTATTATTCTTCTCAACTTAGAAATTATTTGTGGACACTCTCAATTATCTAAATATTTTCTGTAATTTTGGTAAGATATTTATACCTAAGTTTCTTTATTTTATGGAGTTTTATATGATTGATTAATAATGTTTTTCATATTCTTTACTTTGGTCTTAGAGCTTGAAGCTGTTAGTTGACGAAGTTGAAAAGTGAAAATTTTATGCTATTGGTAAGTTATTTTTATCTATTTATAATTTCTTATTAACTATTATCTTTTACGCTTTTTACACTTAATTGCACTTGCATTGAGTTTAGAATACCATTTGAAGATTGGTTTATTAAGCACACACGTCCTAATTTAGGACTGTTTGTTGTTTATAAACTAATCTTTGAATTGTTCCGTTATTGGACAGTTTAACATTGATTAGTGAGTTACGAGTTGTGTTATTAAATATTTTTTCTTGCAACTTCTTCATTATTTGTGCGTAGATTTTGGTGGTGTCTCCTAAAATATTCTCCAAATGTGGACTACGTTTAATGTAATGCTAGCGCTTAGGAGAATAGTGGGGAGATGTTGTCAAAATTTATGGGTGATGTAGAAGCAGTAACAGGAAAATATATGACACAACTTGCGACTCGCAAATCAATGTTGAATGGTTAGGACCCATACCTTGAATTAGTATGGGAACGATAAGGGGTTAGCACATGCTTACATCACTCGAACATTTCAGTTATATGTTTTTTTTTATTACAGTTAAAATGAAGTACATATGGACAAGAGTTGGATGAAACTGAACAGAATACGGGGCATGTCCATAGAATTTGCGAACGGAGTTGCAACATTTATAAGAATGGCCAGACCATTGCCAAATGACAGGGGGATGATTTCTTATCCGTGCAATAACTGTTTAAACAAAGAAAAGCAATTAGTTAGTATCGTAGATGACCACATATTCTGATATGGGTTTTTAGAACATTATGAAAGATGTATTCATCACGGAGAATCTATGAAAGTGCCTGTTGACATGCAGACGTAAGAGGAGCCGATAATTTCAATGGATGAGATGACAAACATTCTGTACGATGTAGTCGGAGGAGAACCAATGGAGGTAAGGGCTTATATTGAGTATGACGAGTTGTTTAAGGTATTGCATTCAGAGTTGCATCCAAGCGTCTCGTCATTCTCGTCGTTGAATTTTTTGGCCAAGTTGATGCATATTAAAGTGATGAACAAGTGGACTAACAAATTGTTTGACGATCTACTTAAACTGTTGAAGTTGGCATTTTCCAATTTAATTCTTGTGGATTCATATTATGAAGCTATGAAGCTAATGAGGAAGTTAGGGCTCGACTACGAGTCGATTTACGTCTACAAGAACGACTGTGCACTGTTCTAGAAGGAGAATGCCGAGAAACAGATCTGCCCAATATGCTCTAAAAGTCAATGGACTCAACTGACAAGGAAGCCTTCTAGTATGAATGTCCAACATAAGGTGTTACGTTATTTTTTGTTGGCTCCGAAGTTTAAGCGTTTGTTCGCTACTAAGCACACTGCAAAAAATAAGAGGTGGTACAGTACTGGACGTTTGGTTAACGAAGATGAAATGGGGCATCCCGATGAAATGGAAAGGCTTGGAAGGATTTTGATAAAGCACAACCTGATTTTGCATGAAATTTGAAATGTTCGATTGGGTCTCTCAACAGACGACTTTAATCAACTCGGAAACATAAGTCAGTCCTGCAACATGTGGCCAGTGGTTTTTTGTAGCTATAACCTACCTCCGTGGTTGAGCATGAGGGAAGAAAATTTTATGCTCACACTAATGATACCTGGCCGCCATCACCAGGGAAAGACATGGATGTTTTTCTACGTCAACTAGTTGATGAGTTGAAGGAACTATGGTATACAGGTCTTGATTTACACGACGCGGGAAATAATAATGAAATTTTTAGAATGCATGCAGCACTATTGTGGACCGTCAGTGATTTTCCTGCAAGAAGTAGTCTTTCTGGGTGGAGTGGACAGGATTATGGAGCATGCCCAACTTGCAACGTTGATACGCCTTCTGAACGCTTATTGGGAAAAATAGCTTGTGTGGGATATCAACGTTTTTTTTGGAGTTACTCATCAGTGGCGCAGAATTCGTGATTTCAATGGTAAAGTCGAGGCTGGTGAGCCTCGTCGTCAATTTAGTTGTATAGATGTAATGTTACAGTTGAATGATGTGACAAATGGAATTCCAAGGAAGTACCTACAGTTTGGAGGTCTTAAAAGGAAACGAGATGCGGGAAAACTCAATTGGAGAAAGAAAAGTATTATTTATGAGCCACCTTACCAGTGCACTATCGAGTTGAAGCACAATCTCGACGTAATACACGTGGAGAAGAACGTGTGTCACAGCTTGCTCGGTACTATCCTTTGTTATCCCCAAAAATCTAAGGACACAGAGAATGTACGATGTGATTTGATGGAATTAGGTATTAGACCAGAGTTGCACTTATATCAGGAGGGGAATCTGTTGATGAAGCCCGCAGCAGAATACACACTCACTGATGCCGACCGTCGAAGATTTTGTTGTTTTATCAGATCAATAAAATTTCCTGATGGTTTTGGATCTAACTTGAAAAGGAATGTCGATCCGAGTTGCAGTCACATCACTGAATTGGAGTCACATGATTATCACATCATTATGTAGCGTTTGTTGGCTGTTGGATGCAGAACTTACTTGAACAAAAATATCTCATCAAGCATAGCTGAACTGTCAACTTTCTTCAAGAATCTTTGTGCCAGGTCGATAAAGAAGAGTGACATGGAGAATGCCAAGGAACAACTAATCTTGATATTGTGCAAGCTTGAACGAATATTCTCTCCAACATTTTTTGACATTATAATCCATCTTGTTATGCATTTGCTGGAGGAGTCAATCTAGGGAGGTCCTGTGTATATGCGCTGGATGTATTCATTTGAAAGGTACCTCAAGAAATTGAAGGACTATGTTAGGAATCTAATAAAGCCTGAGGTTCCATTGCAGAGGGGTACGTTGCAGAAGAAGTGATATGATCCAGAGCTCAAATATAAGTCTTCGAGCAACAATGGATGAAAAAACATTCTTGGAGACTAAAGAAGCAAGTTTCATGTTGGACAAAAACATGTTCTTGGCAAGAAAAGAAGCAAGTTTCGTGTTGGACTCGAGTCTGGAAGGCAAGTGGATCAACTTGATTTAGGAAGAAGAAGTTCGAGCCCAAATCGAAGAAGCGTGCAATCACGCAATATAACGAAGCCAGCAATCGCGCGAAGGGGGCCAAATTAGGCAGAGAAAAAAGGAGGTCTCCACACGATCGCGACTTGTTCTACCATTTGATTGTCTGGGCATTGTCAGGGGATTTGTTCGCAATTTTCGCAGATTTTCGATTTATTTTATTTCCTTTTTCATTTAAGTTGTTTCCTTGTATAATTCTAAGACCTAGTTTCGTCCCTTAGCATTATATAAGTCTTTATGTTTATTTTTCAGATAGACAACTTTGAGAGATTTTTGTAAAGCTATTTTTCTTTCAACAACTTATTCTTCATTAAATAAAATTCGAACTTGCAATTTTATTCTTGTTTGTTCAAACTTGGGTGAGAATTAATATTATTTGTGATCAAGATGTCAATATATCAATTTGATTGTATTGGTTGCTTGATTCAATTGATTTTAATTGGATCCCTAAATCGTGATTCTTTTGGCATTCTTGGGTTGAGTATATCTTTTGTGGGTTGTGTAGCTACAATAGCTACATGGTTTGCATCAATTGGTATCAGAGCTTAGGCTCCAAAAAAATCAAGGTTATATCTTTTTATTCTCTCCAGTTTAATTTTATGTATTTATCATAGAGTCGGTATGAGAATTATCCATATCTTGGGCTGAGTCAATCTTTTGTGGGTTGCGTAACTACAATTGCTACGTAATTAGCATCAAGAAGCCTTAACATTTTATTATAGGTATTTTGACAACATCGAGACACGTTTCAATCGACCCGAGAGGAACGAGGATGCTATCGATTAGGACACGCATCTATCAGTTTTCAAGTCGCAATATCGTCCAATTGGCAAAAAAAAACCAGTGACACTTGATCATCACGCATGGAACCAAGCAGAGTTTTACATCCTCAACAATTTCCCTAAAATTAAGAACTATTTGACATAAGTATTCAACTTTAGTAATAAGTTAAAGTTAAATTTTTGAATAGTGTTATTAATTACATTGTCATGTAACACTATGTTTCATTTGAGTAGTGAACATAAGAGAATTGCATTCACTTGGTGTAGACAACGTCGACCAATTGCACAGAAAAGAGTTCGTCGCATGGTTTTCAAACGAAGGTGCGTTGACATTTGCATGATTATATGATTATGTATATTAATTTTTAATGACCATTGAATTACCTATTTAACATTGTCATTCGTTATGATAGATCTATAATCTGCATCGAGAGACCCCTTCGGTCTGTTACGTCTCATGCTTCACATAATATCCAGTCTTATCAGGCATGTATTGTTAACGGTGTTCAATTTCTTACTGTTGATAGTGACATCAGACAAACCACTCAAAACATTGGCTGAGTGTGCCCGAGACGGGGGCGAAACATTCTATGGGCATTTGCAACAGGTACTTGAGTTGTCGTATATTGGTGGCTTTTCATTCATACTTCTCAGATGTAAATGGTTTAGGACGCAACGAAAAATAACCGCAATAGAAAACAACATCACAAGCATTAATGCCAGTGCCGAGGCATTCAAGGATGACCAATTCATACTAGCTTCGCAAGGGCGATAGGTGTTTTATATAATTGATCCTATACGGGGTCCCAATTGCTGAGTTGTCCAATAAGTAAACCATCGAAGAGCTTGGGAGCTATCTAAAACAGTTGTTACCGAGGCTGATTTTGATGAGAATCAAGGGAGTCGACCAAGTCAAAGTCAAACAAGTCAACCCTCGATAAGAATACCGGTGGGGCCTATGACAAGATCCAAGGCCAAAGAGGTCCAAGAGTTGATGGCGGGACTCATTTTCAAGCTCCGAAATCAAGTCCACATGGAAGAGAGCAAGATTGAGGTCAATAGCTTAATTTTGGAAGCTCGGGGAATTTCGGTCGACCGAAACTCTACAGAGATTTTAGAGGTAGCTTCAGTCGGGTTCGGCTGAGCGTCGTATGACCAAAAGTACCATTTGGTTGACCAGGTGTTCGACCGAAATAGTTTCGATCGACCGATTCGGTCGACCAAAAGTTCCCGAATTCAGAAAGCGGGGTTTTTTGTGCAATTTTTCAAACTTTTTACTTTCACTTTTGTAATACATATTGTAAAATCGCTTCAAACCCTAACTTAGTCTTGGCATTAAGAACACTCCTTGGAGAGCATTTAGAGAGGTAACATCATTTCTTTACTTGTAACTATCTTTGGAATTTTCTTCAACTTATATGTTGAGAATTAATCTTGTGTATTGGTTGTTGTTTATTCCACAAAATCTTGGTATTTGTCTTAATATTTCCATTGGGCTAGGGTTCACTTTCCTTAGAATTTTGGTTGGGTTAAACTTGGGTCAAGATTCTCCATTTTTACCATTTTTAGCTTTCTTGGGTTGATACAAAAATTGTTGTGGGAATTTTTTGTTTAATCACCAATGGGATTCAAATCATTTGGTATCAAAGCTTGACTCTAAAAATTGGTAGTCCTATATTTAAATTCTTGTTAAAAAGAAAATTCCAAAACAATTGGGGAAAATTCGAAGTCCATGAATATTTCTTGATTTCTATATATTGGGCATTGTTGTTATTATCAATTTGAAAAGTTGTTAGGGATTACATTTGAACAAACACTTGAAAATCATAAACTATTCAAGTTTGCAATATAAGTGTTTGACAAAATATCTCAAAGAGTGTTTTCATGTTGAAAGCCTACCTTTCATTTACCAAATACATTCCTAGTTGAATTCCTTGTGTCTTATATCAAGCTTATTGTGACTATATCCTTGAAAACCTTGTTAATCAAGTTCAATTCCTTACTTTCTTGTATAATAGCAAGCAAATAAATTCTACTTGTTATTGTGTCAATCCTTCCTTTGCCTCCTTTGTTGTTTGTAGAATTTGCGTTACACAAGAATTGAATTCTCAATTTAGTTGAATTACGTTCCTTGGAGAGTTTGGGTAAGAAAGTTGGGAGTGGTAAAAGGCAAGAGTAGTGAACTCATAAGAGGGAAAAAGTCTAATTGAGTGAAATACGAGCTAAAATATTTTGTGAGGACACTTGCACACTTACACTCCATGGCTAATACACATACTTCAAGTGAACAAGATTCCAATGCACAAACTCAAGAGTTGAGGGACATGATACAAGCTCTCTCGGTTACCATGGCGGATATAGGAGGAAGATTGGAGGGGAGATTAGCAAGGTTGGAGACTAGGAGGAAAATTCCACCCCCAAGAGATGATAATGTTAGGTGGGGTGATAGGAGAAGGGCTAGAGATGAGTACGAGGATGATGATGTTGATGATGATAAATTGGAGAGTGAAGGGGGGTAGTGACCAAAATTGGAACATGGGTAGGAATAGAGAAGGTAGGAATGTGAGGGGAGTTAGTCGAGGTTATGGGAGGAACCCTAGGGGTAGGGATGGAATGGATGGTAATCTTGGGAGCATAAATATGAAAATTCCTTCTTTCCATGGGAAGAGTGATCCGGATGCCTACTTAGAATGGGAAAGGAGAATGGAATTGATTTTTGAATGCTATAGGTATTCCGAGGATAAGAAGGTTAAGTTAGCGGTAGTGGAGGCCTTAGCTTGGTGGGATAATTTATTACTCACTAGGAGAAGGAATCTAGAGCGTAGTGTGGATACTTGTGATAAATTGAAGAGTCTTATGAGGAGAAGATTTGTACCTAGTCACTACTATAGGGGGCTCTATCAGAGGCTACAAACTCTTACTCAAGGATCTAAGGGGGTTGAAGATTACAAGAAGTTGGAGAAGGCCTTGATGAGGGATAATATAGAGGAGGATAGAGAAGCCACCATGGCTCGATTTATGAGTGAGTTGAATAGAGAGATAGCCAATGTGGTGGAGTTACACCATTATGTGGAGATGAAGGAGTTGGTGCACATGACTATCAAAGTAGAGGCTCAATTGAAAAGGAATGAGTAATTTAAAAGAAAAGGACAAGAAAATTTTTTGGGGGGGTCCTAGTTCCACTTGGAAGTCTAAGTGGGGGAGTGATAAGGCGGATAAAATGCCACTTAAAGATAACATTGAAACCTCCAAGGGGAAGGAAGTTGGCTTCATCAAGGATAAACCCAAGATTGTTCCTACCGCTTCTAGGAGTCGGGATATTGAATGCTTCAAATGTAGGGGACGGGGGCATTATTCTCGAGAGTGCCCTCACAATAGGGTGATGTTTATTAAGAATGGGCAATGGTACTCAGAAGATGAAGAGGACGAAGAGAGAGTGCAAGTTGGGTATGATAGTAATGGTGAGGAAGAAGAGGTGGAGGGAGTTGTTAGTCCACCCAAGTCCTTGGTCACCATTAGATCTCTCAACACCCAAACCAAGGTGGATGAGACGGCTAAGCAAAGAGAAAACATTTTCCACACTAGGTGTCTTGTGAGGGACAAAGCTTGTAGTCTCATCATTGATGGGGGAAGTTGCACCAATGTAGCTAGCACTAGTATGGTAGAGAGGCTGGGGTTACCCTTAATGTCACATCCTAGTCCTTATAAGTTACAATAGTTGAGTGATTATGGTGAGTTGAAGGTAAGAAAGCAAGTACTTCTTACTTTCAACATTGGGACATATGAAGCTTTGTGATGTGGTTCCCATGCAAGCTACACATATATAATTGGGTAGGCCGTGGCAATATGATAGGAGAGTATTGCATGATGGGAGGAAAAATAGGTATAGCTTCCAAATAAATGGGAAGCCCGTAACACTACCACCTTTGAGTCCGGAAGAAGTGTATAAAGACTAATTGAAACTCAAAAGGGAGGAGAAAGAGGAAAAAGAAAGAAGAACAAAAAAAGATGGAGTTGAGTAGGGCACAAAAAGAGAATGAAAAAAAAGGGAGAAAAGTGTAAAAAAATGAGGGGGTGAAAGAGAACAAAAGATGTTAAGATAAAAATGAATTTTTATGTTAGTAAGGGAGATGTGGAGAAAGCGTTAAAAGAAAAACACCACATCCTTTTGATGGTGTATAAGGAGTCTCTCCTTACATTTGATAAATCTCATACTTCCCTCCTCACTTTAGCTACTTCATTGTTATAGGAGTTTGCAGATGTCTTCCCGGAGGAGATGCCTAGTGGACTTCCACCCATTAGGGGCATAGAGCATCAGATTGATTTCATTCCCGGAGCCGTCATCCCAAATAGACCGGCATATCGAAGCAACCTGAAAGAGACCAAGGAACTCCAAAAGCAAGTCAAGGAGTTAATGAGCAAATGTTATGTTTGTAAGAGCATGAGTCCTTGTACCGTTCCCGTGCTACTAGTGCCCAAGAATGATGGAACCTATAGAATGTGCGTCGATTTCCGCGCCATCAACAACATCACGATAAAGTATCGACACCCCATTCCTAGGTTAGATGACAGTTCTTGCATTTTTAGCAAAATTGATTTGAGGAGTAGATACCACCAAATTAGGATGAGAGAAGGAGATGAATGAAAAACCGCTTTTAAAACTAAATATGAGTTATATGAGAGGTTGGTCATGTCCTTCGATCTCACTAATGCACCGAGCACTTTCATGAGATTAATGAATTATGTTTTGTGTGCATTCATTGGAAAATTTGTAGTAGTTTACTTCGATGATATTTTGATTTATAGCAAGAATTTGAATGAGCATATTGAACACTTGAGAAGTGTACTTTTGGTTTTATAAGAAGAAAAATTATATGCTAATCTTAAAAAGTGTAATTTTTGCATGGAGAGTGTTGTCTTTCTTGGATTTGTAGTTAGTACTAAGAGGATAGAGGTTGATGAGGAGAAGATCAAAGCTATTAAGGAATGGCCCACTCCCACAAGTGTCACCGAGGTAAGAAGTTTTCATGGGTTAGCTAGTTTTTATAGTCATTTTGTCACGAAACATTAGCTTCACCACTTATCGAGGTTGTCGAAAAGCATGTCGGTTTTAAATGGGGGGAGGCACAAGAAAATGCGTTTAATGAAATAAAGGAAAGATTGTGCACCGCCCCGATTTTTTCTTTGCCTAACTTTGACAAAACCTTTGAGATTGAATATGCTTCAGGCACATGTATTAGAGCAGTTTTGATGCAGGAAAAAATGCTGGTTTCCTACTTCAGCGAGAAGCTCAATGGAGCTGCCTTGAACTACCTTACCTATGATAAGGAGCTCTATGCGTTGGTGAGAGCATTAGAGACATGGCACCACTACTTGTGGCCTGGGGAGTTCGTTATCCACACCGACCATCAATCGTTGAAGCACTTGAAGGGGCAAGGGAAGTTGAGCATGAGGCATACCAAATGGGTGGAGTACGTGGAAACATTTCCATACGTCATCAAATACAAACAAGGTAAGGAGAATGTGGTAGCCGACGCCCTTTCTAGAAGGTATGCTCTTATTACTGCCTTGAGTGTAAAGTTGTTGGGTTTTGAGAGTATTAAAGACTTGTATGTGCATGATGTGGATTTTGCAAGTATATTTATTTCATGTGAAAGGGTTGCATGTGATAAATATTATAGGCATGAGGGGTTTTTATTTCGTGAAGGTAAGCTTTGTGTACCAAATTGCTCCGTGAGAGAGTTGATGGTGAGGGAGGCCCATGGGGGAGGTTTGATGCGTCACTTTGGGGTGAGTAGGACATTGAAAATCTTGCAAGAACATTTCTTTTGGCCTAAAATGAGGAGGGACGTTGGAAGAGTTTGTTCTAGGTGCATAACTTGTAGGAAGGCCAAGTCCAAAGTAGCTCCACATGGATTATATACACCCCTACCCTTTCCTAGTGAACCGTGGACCGACATCTCTATGGACTTTATTTAGGTCTACCTAAGTCTAAGAAGGGGAGTGATTCCATCTTTGTGGTAGTTGATCGATTTAGTAAAATGACACACTTCCTTACTTGTCATAAAACTGATGATGTCACTCACATAGCCGACCTATTCTTTAAGGAAGTAGTGAGACTCCACGGGATCCCTAGGAGCATTGTGTCGGATAGAGATGTCAAATTTCTTAGCTACTTTTGGAAGGTTTTGTGGGAAAAATTGGGGACTAAACTTTTATTTTCCATGACGTGTCACCCTCAAACCGATGGCCAAACTGATGTGGTTAATAGAACATTAACACAACTTCTTTGCACTATCCTTAAGGGCAATCTAAAGAATTGGAAAGAGTGTCTACCTTTTGTTGAATTTGCATATAATCGAAGTGTTCTTTCTACTACTTCTTTTTCTCCATTTGAAAGTGTTTATGGTTTTAACCCATTAACTCATTTGGATTTGATTCCGTTGCCTATTGATGAAAGAGGTAGCTTAGATGGGAAGAGGAAGGCGGAGTTAGTCAAATCTCTCCACGAGAAGGTCAAACTCCAAATTGAGAAGAAGAATGAACGGTATGCCTCCGGTGCCAATAAAGGTAGAAAGCGAGTGTCATTCGAGGCCGGTGATTGGGTATGGTTAGATTTGAGGAAGGAGCGGTTCTCGAATTAAAGAAAGTCAAAATTGCAACCACGTGGTGATGGCCCCTTTCAAATCATCGAGAAGATTAATGACAATGCCTACAAGGTTGACCTCTCAGGTGAGTACAATGTATCGGCTTGTTTTAATGTTTCTAACTTATCCCCTTTTGATGCAAGTGAAGATTCGAGGTCGAATCATTTTCAAGAAGAAGAGGATGATGAGAATCAAGGGAGTCGAACAAGTCAAAGTCAAACAAGTCAACCCTCGATAAGAATACCGGTGGGGCCTATGACAAGATTCAAGGCCAAAGAAGTCCAAGAGTCGATGGCGAGACTCATTTTCCGAAATCAAGTCCACATGGAAGAGAGCAAGATTGAGTCAATTGCTTAATTTTGGAAGCTCAGGGAATTTTGGTCGACCGAAAGTCACTTCGGTCGACCGAAACTCTGCAGATATTTTAGAGGTAGCTTCAATCGGGTTCAGTTGAGTGTCATACGATCGAAAGTGCCATTTTGGTCGACCAGGTGTTCGACCGAAAGTTCCCGAATTCAAAAAGCGGGTTTTTGTGCAATTTTTCAAACTTTTTACTTTCACTTTTGTAATACATATTGTAAAATTGCTTCAAACCCTAACTTAGTCTTGGCATTAAGAACACTCCTTGGAGAGCATTTAGAGAGGTAACATCCTTTCTTTACTTGTAACTATCTTTGAAATTTTCTTCAACTTACATATTGAGAATTTATCTTGTATATTGGTTGTTATTTATTCTACAAAATCTTGGTATTTGTCTTAATCTTTCCATTGGGCTAGGGTTCACTTTCCTTAGAATTTTGGTTGAGTTAAACTTGGGTCAAGATTCTCCATTTTTACCATTTTTAGCTTTCTTGGGTTAATACAAAAATTGTTGTGGGAATTTTTGGTTTAATCGCCAAAGGGGTTCACATCGGATTTAGTCCAAGGTGACACATCATCGATGTTTTCACTGTTCGTGGATCTTGGTCCATTACATGACATCAATTTGCGACGAATGAACGGTGGGGACTTTGAGGTCTTGGTGGATGCCAGGGAAGGATAGTCAGCCGAAACATCAAGAATCTCCGAGGTCAATTATACAGTTATTGAATTCGTTGATGACATCACTGAGAATCGAGTGCATCACTATAGTGATTCAGATTAGATGATGTATAAATTGCGTATTTTTATTTACATTAAATGTAAACAGATAATTGTCACATCATATTCCATGTATATATATTGCACCAACAACTTCACATAATCACATAGGAGCACATAATAATATAAATAATATGTTTTGGATTGTAGTTGAAATGTTACTTACCTCACTCATGTGGTATCCTAGAGTTCACGATTTTATTCCTCAATATGTTGCACCACTAAATATCCAAGAGTTTTATTGACTCACTCTCAGTACCACCGCCAAAGAGGCGTGGCAAGAACCGAATATTGTATATTTATTTTAGGAAAAACTCGAATATTAACGTGTTTGGAAGTTAAACAAAGAAAATGACTAAAATAGTACAAACATGGAAAAATTTTGGATCAAATTGTAAACTCCAAAAGTTGAAGGGCTTGAGATGCAATTATAAAAGGACTTATCTGAAATTAAAGTGGGATTATGAGGACTATAGTGAAAAAAATAAAAACTTGGAGGACTTAATGTGAAAATGTGAAATAACCAATATGCAAATACAAAAAAAAGGAACAAAATTCAATGGGTTGTATGGTATCAAACCCTGAACGGTAGGGAAGCATTTCACCATCTGAGCAACATGCACTTTTGTGACTTTTTTTACTAGTGGGCTTTATCTTTTCTTAAAGATATATGGGTTTGGATAATTTCGCTTTTTCAAAAAAAAAAAATTTAATTGGTAGGCTAGAGCCTACCCTAGCCCATACCTAGTTTCGCCCCAGCATGGTTAAGTGGGGTAACTGTGCGGAGTTGTTCGAGTACGCATCATTCAAGGTAAAATTAATGATTTATATTTTATTTATTAATTTATAATTATTTTCATATTTAATTTATAAATTATTTTGTGTTTTTCAAGCTGCGTCGCAGAGGAACACAACCGACCGAGCTAGGATCCCGTACCCCAGCTTATAGGGGTCCAAGAGCATTGTGGCAACGTGTCATGCCAAAGTACTATTTAATTTTATATATTATTTTTAAAATTTTAATTTATGTTATTATTTACTTACTATCAATTATTTTTTGAATAGAGGAATACCGAGACACAAGAGTGGGCTTCCATTTTGGATATGTGGAGGTCCTGTCACACTCAACATATAGAGCAGGGTGAAGTTAGCGAGTCGGCCGAGCGCCAATATGTAAGTATTATTTAAATTTTTAATTTTTTTTTAATTGGATGCAAATTTAAATTTTCCATTTTTATCTAATCATTTATATACTGAATATTCAGGATGACATGCTCCAGGCGAGGGAGACATAGATGCAACATGTCATCTCCTCGAGGGCACAATTCGACGAGCACAATGTCATTCGAGAGGTGCTAGGAGAGGGCAGGGCCATGTTCGTGGAGTTGGTCGGACAGTCTTGGGCGTCTCCCATTCGACATCATCGACTACAAGTTTACCCTCTGCAAGAGAGTCAGCGCGTGTCGTGGACCTTGAGCAAAAAATGGAGACCCAAGCAGCTGAACTAGCAACCCAAGCAGCTGAGTTGGCCGAGACCAGGTCCAAACTTGCTCGAGTTACCATATTGTTGGCGCAGATATTTCCAGGACAAATATTGGAGTCAACTCCGATGCCAACAAGCGGTGCTAGACCCTCGACTCAAGCGGACAGAGACAACGATGACTATGACTTTAAATATTATAGAGAATCACGCCGACAACGACTTAGATTTGTAGGGTTTGTCTTTTTAAATTTTTGTATAAAAACAAATTTATTACATAATTTTTGTCGTCTCTGATGACGTGGATCATTAGAGACGACATTCTTTGTTGTCTCTATTAACCTATAGTTTTATTTATATTTTTTGTAATTATACTGTTATTTTGAAAATAAAAAACGTGCATTATGGGTGTCAAATCGAAGATTTCAACAAATTTTTTTATACTAACTCATAAGTGAGAGCCAATTGTAAACATATCGTCTCTAAAATCACATCAAATATTAAATGTAAGGATATGTTAGATTGCCTTAATTTTGCTTAGAAAATATCACATCATGAAAAAACATTTTTCACATTTCGTGTTTGTTTGATATTTGATTGTAAAATGTGACTTAGAAAATATTTTCTATGGTACAACCAATTGAAGCATACTTTAGCCATTTGCCTTGAAAATATTTTCTCACTTATTAGGTGAGAAAACATTTTCCACTTTAGAAACCAAACACAGCTTAAAAGTTTTATTTTGATAGATGTAATAAAATTAATAAAAAATGAAATAGATATTTTTGCAGATGGTGATTTGGAATCTATAGCCGTCAATCTATTATATGGTACACTTATACTTAAAGATATATACACTTATCTTCCCAAAAGCTTTTGAGATGTATTTATTACTTTTTATATATTGTTGTAATTTTGTAAATACTTTTTTTTATAAATTTCAATGAATTGAGATTATATTTAGTTTAATTGTTAATTACTTTGGTTAAATACAATTCAAAGAAAGTATTAGGACTTTAAAAAACCAATGACGACAGAGAACATATATAACTATTTCACAAATTAAAGTCCTAAATATTTTGACTATTTGATATTTACGTGTTTATACCTAATTTTTTTTTTTTTTTTTACTTACAAGTATGAAAAGTAATTGATAATAAATGTCACCAACCCCGTCTGATCCAAGACTGTCTTTCAAATTTAATCGAAGATAATTTCCTTTAATTTTCTCATATACAATGAAAATCAATAAAAGTCAAGGTCAATTGCTTTCTAATTTCAAATTTTTTTTTTTTTTTTAAGAAACCCCTTTTCAACCATGGTGAACTATATATTGTTGTTTCAAGAGTTACAAATTGCAAGAGCTTAAAAATTTTGATATGCGACAAGAATGACAATCAAAGTAATTCAACGACAAACGTTGTATTTGAGGAAGTATTCCATAATTTGTAATCACGTATCTATTTTTCATTCCAATTTTTTAAAATTTCTAAGCAATAACATTCAGCTTCTCCGAAATCTTTTTAAACATCTACTTATTTTCCTCCAATATGAATATAAATATAGTTCTACTTATAAAATATTAACATTATTGCAAAAAATAGAAAATCGTGCATCGCACGGGTGAAATAATAGTATAGTATCATAGCAAATAAAGATCTTTAGTTGAAGTATTTTCCTCATCCACTTACTAAAACTCTGCACAAGTTAAGACTCAAAGGAAAAAAAATCAATCCTACCTATGCACAAGGGATGTTGAAGATAAAATTTAAATAATATAATAATATGTGATTGATTTTGTTTGGAACTAATATTGTTTCACTGCACTACCTCAGGTCGATATCTCCACGTCATGATGTCTATGTTAGACCGAAAACAAGAGAGCACGTTTAAAGCAAAGAATCACAATCTTTGTGATTGTTCTAATTGCTATCTCAAGTGTGATGAATAATGGAAAAGTCCGTACCTAGATTCACATATATATGAAGTCCATGTTTGAGCAATTCAAATATTTTTTCCTTGTCAAACTTATTTTGATTAAACATTATTTCAATAAAAATATTTTTGCATGTAATCTAAAGTTTTCCCTTACTCTTTAACCACACATTCTCCATAAAAACTATTTTATACAAAATCTATCCTCAAGAAGGGACTCAAACAGTGGCTTAGTTGACTCGCATGTTATATACTTATTACATACATCAAGCTTTTTGCCAAGCTAAACCCTTTCGTGCTTACTAAAGTAGAGACAAATGACACCTCTAGCAACTTCGGTCCAATGTTGAATTAATTAACATTTTAAATGTTCGTGATTATGTGTTAACTTAATCATAATCATAATTATTAAAGAGCTAAAGATTGATAGAGCCCTTTGCATGCACATTGTTTGAAGACCATTAATAAGTTGACATGCAAATGCAGTTAATGAGATTTGTTATCATATCTTTATCACTTTGAAGAGGTTAGTGGAGTGGGTTATGATACTGAAGTTTACTTTAAAAGAGTGTGTAATTATTATTTTATATATATATATATATATATATATATATATATATATATATATTGTATATCGGATCTGTTAGATATTTTTCATCATTTTGCAAGTGTCATCTTTTGTTTTACCAATGTTTTGCCGGCCCAACAAGTGTTTGCCGCTTCGCAACGGGGATCGACTTGTCAGATTAAGTAACGCCTCTCAAAGAGAATTTTATTTTTAGAATTATTCGAATAGGTATGTGGCTGTTCTCCAACCAATGCATCTTTTCATGCTAAAAAATTTCTTCCAACATATACATTCATTCAATTCAAGTGACACACTTATTCGAATGATTGCCTCAATCTCTATAAATTTTGGGCGAATTCTCATTTGCAAAACAAAATTTTCATCCATTCTTTTCTTCTCTCTTTCTTTTGGTATCATCAGATATTTTATAGATTGTCTTCTTGGTTTAATCAAACAGTTACAGTTTGAATCAAACGTCTCCAATATTGTATCCTGAGAAAAAATTTCTATTATACCCTAATCGTGACCTTGTTGGATAGGGGAGAAATATTTCTTAAAAGATAACGATTTTCATGCCTTGAAGTTCATTAGTTTTTTCCAGATTTTCCTATATACTTCCAAAAGGATCTAGCGTATATATGGATTACTTCATTATATCTCTACAACTCCAATATTATGCTAGGATAATCTACCTTCTAAAGTTTAATTTCATTACTTCCATAATATTCCTTAAAATGTCACTTGATATAAAATGCAATATTGTTTATAAACAAACATATTTAGGTTTTCTTCTTTCAATTTCACTCTTAAGTCTTAATAAAGAACGATGATGTGATCCGGACCCTCGACAATCGGAGTCATAGCAGGCTTGACGGGAAAATTCAAATATTCAAGCCAAACAAAGAAAAACAGGATCAGTTTTGACATTACGACCGTAATGTCAAGGATCACGGCCGTAACATTCAAACAGGGCCATTTTCACGGCCGTAAGAAATTACTCACGGCCGTAAGACTGGAGGAACAGTTTTGATCAGGAAGGTGATTACGGCCGTAAAATGATTATTCACGGTCGTAAACAATCTGGCCAGATTTTCCGGAAATTTCCATTATTTTATTTCCTTTTTCTGTTTTTGGTTATTTTCCTAGTTTAGAATTTTAGCATAATTAGAATTTTATTTTGAGTAATTAGATGCTAGGTTTTTCTTGCTTATTTATATTTCTTTTCATCATTGTAAACATTAGACAAGACTTTGATGATTAAATAAAACAGAGATTGAATGTTTTTCAATTGTTTAATGTGTGGATTCACATTACAAATCCAAACTTATCAAGATTGATTATCTTGTGGCGTTCATCCCGAATTTATCAAATATTCGCGAGAATATTTGTGGCGTTCAAATCAGAGACTTATCAAGGAGATTGGGCAAATCCTTGTGGTGTTTCGAAAGTCGTGGTTCTTTATTCCGCATCGTCGAGCCATCGCGTCATGAATATTGGGTCATGATTCATCCGTCCAACCACAACCTGAGTTCGGAACTTTTCGGCGTTTCTTCCGCGCTTCGAACCTCATCATTTGGTATCAGAGCTGGACTCTGAATTCAGGTTTTTCTATCCAGTTTGATTTTTATGTTTATCATCGAGTCCCATAAAAATCATCCATATCTTGTTGTTGAGTCTTTCTTTTCTTTCTTTTCTTGTTCTTCGTGCCAGTAAATTTTTTCTTTGTTTGATCCATATAAAGATCCAACAAAATTCAAAAGTGTTTGTTTTGCTTAATTCTTATCCGAATTAAGTTCCGTTTGTTTTGTTGTATTCGTTGTCGAATTTTCGGATTTATTAAAAAAAAAATTATTATTTTTTTTATTTTTTTTATTCCGAAAATTCATCCTAAAATTCAAAAAAAAAAAAAAAAGAGTCCATTCAAGAACCACTTTCTTGAATTTCTTGGTCCTTTGTTTTCATTATTCTTTTTCTGTGTCCTTCCACAAAAAATTTCACAATGTCCAATTCCCATGAAAACGCCAAAGATCGTATGTGGAGATTTTTGAATGAAGCTTTGGTTAGGTTGGATAAATTAGATGAAAGGGAAGGGAAATTGAAAAAGGGGCGATTTCAAGCAAATCGTAGTGATTATAGGTTTGATCCTAAACCTAGGGATGGAATCGGGGTTAAGAGAGGAGCTAAGATTGATCCAAAAGCAATTTTGAAAATTCAAAAAGAAATTTATGAGGAAAGATTGAGGTGTGAACGGGAGGCAGAAAGAAAATATTTGGCTAAATTGCGAAAAAAGGAGGAGAAACGAAAGGCGGTGATTAAATGGTTAGAGGAGAGTGAAATACATGTTATGGTTGAGCCTCGGGATATGAATGTTGAAAAGAAGGAGGGAGGCTTGAAACATGAATTAGAAGTAGTTGAAGAGACCCCGAACTTTGTGGCAGGAGTTGAAAATGTGGAGTTAAGTGAACAAACTCCAAAATATGATGAGGAATTAGAAGTTGGGGTAGAAGTTCAAATTTTGAGCTTTGAATTGGTAGATCCACATTTGAATACCGTTGGGGGAGTGCATGAAATTAGTGATAAAAATCTGGAGGTAGAAGATGTGGTCGAGTTTGAAAGTAAAAATTTTGAAAATGTTGTTGAAAATGCAAAGGAAGAACGAGGTGAAGAGGAGGGCCTCGTGGTTCTTAAAAAAGAAGTGGAGATGGTGGTTTATCATGAATACAAGGATCCATACCTTGTACCTCATGAAGCTAACATGTCCCTCCCCATTCTATTTAATTCTTTCTTGCAGATTTCTTACACTTGGGAGCTTGAGTCACACCAATCATGGCAATTCAAGCTTGAGCTTCAATCCATTCATGTAACCCAAGTTACAAAATACTATTGGGCATCCCACTGGCATGGAAGCAATAATTTTTCGTTTGATCCAGGGGAAGCAGTTGCATTCATGAACAAAGCTATGATTCGGGACGAATCATCCTAAAGAATGAGGGTATGATGTGATCCGGACCCTCGACAATCGGAGTCATAGCAGGCTTGACGGGAAAATTCAAATATTCAAGCAAAACAAAGTAAAACAGGATCAGTTTTGACATTACGGCCGTAATGTCAAGGATCACGGTCGTAACATTCAAACATGGCCATTTTCACGGCCGTAAGAAATTACCCACGGCCGTAAGACTGGAGGAACAGTTTTGATCAGGAAGGTGATTATGGCCGTAAAATGATTATTCACGGCCGTAAACAAGCTGGCCAGATTTTCCGGAAATTTCCATTATTTTATTTCCTTTTTCTGTTTTTGGTTATTTTCCTAGTTTAGAATTTTAGCATAATTAGAATTCTATTTTTAGTAATTAGATGCTAGGTTTTTCTTACTTATTTATATTTCTTTTCATCATTGTAAACATTAGACAAGACTTTGATGATTAAATAAAATAGAGATTGAATGTTTTTCAATTGTTTAATGTGTGGATTCACATTACAAACCCAAACTTATCAAGATTGATTATCTTGTGGCGTTCATCCCGAATTTATCAAATATTCGCGAGAATATTTGTGGCGTTCAAATCAGAGACTTATCAAGGAGATTGGGCAAATCCTTGTGGTGTTTCGAAAGTCGTGGTTCTTTATTCCGCATCGTCGAGCCATCGCGTCGTGAATATCGGGTCATGATTCATCCGTCCAACCACAACCTGAGTTCGGAACTTTCCGGCGTTTCTTCCGCGCTTCGAATCTCATCAGAATTTTTTTCATCCAATTGATCGTGAACTTCAAAGTAGCTGTGTGATAGCCCTCATCAACAAGGATACCATATATACATATATATTCGATCCGAACCGTTGATTAGTCGATCCGATACGAAAAAATCCCGATCTGTGAATCGACGGATCGGATTTGGATCAGGGGTGATCCGATCCGCGATTTGAATTTTTTTTTAAAAATATATTAAAAAAAATTAATTATTAAATATAAAATACACAATCTTTTATTGAATTTGGTACTGTTAACTGATATCTTGCAATACGAGATACACTCGCAAGTGTACGGGTCGTGAGAAGTAATAAAGTGACCTAGGAGTCCGGATTATCATCTCACGGAGACTGCTACTAAGTATCGAAATATATTAGTTCCTAACCCTATTTGAACGAATGAAATAATTTGAGATTTTGAACTAAAACTAAGAAAATAATTAAAGAATTAAATTGCAATTTTTTTTTTTGTATTTAAAAATGATTGTAAAGTAGTTGAGAATCACGATTTCACCTAACTAATTAAATCAATTTAATTTCCAGCTTTATTTTCTAAATATACATTCGGTCGAATTCACTAATGTATATTGAAATTCCTCTATCGAGTTTAAATCAATTCTACCTAAGTAAGTCAACCATGTATCTCTACAGAGGGTCTGAATATTCCTTATCTAGATGCATTACATACAAGAATTCACACACGACCGCGGTAATAACAAAAGTATATCTCTATCTCTTGTTCAATTACCGAATTCATTACCATGTTCTAAGATATTAACTCACATCTCGAATTATGAAAATAACTCAATATATCATGAATTGGTGATCAAGCAATTCAAACATTAAGAACAATAATAAATCAATGCATGCAACAAAACATTAAAACTATGAAACTTGGAATTAAAATAATATAACTAGGCTATATCGTTCATCATAACATTGAGATTAGTTACACATCATAATTAAACAACAAAAACAATAAAATATAGCGTTTATTGAAAATAACATAAGAGAATGGAAAGCTTGCACCAAGTATCGATTCTCCACGTGATCTCCAACTTCCGCCCATTTGCTATACTTGAATCTCCCAAGATTTGAATGATAAAATCCGAGTTTTGGCTTATTCTTTGGTGAGGCAAAGGTCATGTTTTCGTGCCTCATAAGTTCTATATATAGGTATTGGAGAGACCTAGGTCAAAAGAGAAGAAAACTAGATAAAATTAGTAGAAAAAGCCTAAGTCGCGGCCTAGCGAAAAGTCGCGCGATTGCGTGGTTTAAAACCTAGCGATCGCGTGGCAGACAATAAAATCCTCGGGTGAAGAATTCGAGGCATTGCGTGATCACTCAGTAGGAATCCTGCGATCACGTAATGTGCAATTTCCATATTTTTCTGGCTGTTTAAGTTAGTCTCTGACTTTTAATTGCACCTTCAGTCATCAACTTCTAATTGTTGCGAATTAGTCCTAAAACTTTGAAATCTTCTCAATTTGCTCGTTTCAGTTTTCAATTCCTTCAGTTAGGTCCTCCCACTTCTGATTCTTTCACTTTGGCACTATGTACACTTCCCGGTTGACTTCACAAACTTATCAATTGCACTTTTAGCTCCAATTAGCATCCAAATATGCATTTTTCCCATTGTTTGCTTCATTCTTCGCTTTTTGGGATTTCTACAAAATATCAAATAAACACAAATTAAATAGCATATTTTCTAAAATGAAAATAGTATATTCTAATTTAGACATATAAATAAGTGTATAAAATACACTTATCAGGTGCAAAATCATTAATTCTCTACATATGTAATATTTTGTTGTATGAATTAGATATTATATTAGTTATTTTATGAATTATGTATTTATTTGTTTATCCTTAATGAAAATATATAACGAAAATTTCTTAATATTTGTTTCGATCCGATCTGATCCGACTCGATCCGAACCCGACACGATCCGAGATTTTTACTATTTTATTCGATCCGAAATTTTGTGGAGCGGATTTGGATCGGCACCGATCCGCCCCGATCCGCTCCATTGCCATTGATAAGTGTTTTTAATACACTTATTTATCTGTCAAAATTATGAAATTATTTTATTTTTCTTGAATAAATTCTACTTAACTGTTGTTATTTATTATTATTTCAGGTTTATCCCAAAGTCAAGAAAAATAAGAAATTGTAGCAAAATTCACATTTGGATGCTAATTGGAGCTTCGAGAGGCTAGTGACATCAACGGGAAAGATGCAATGTGTCAAAGTAAAGAAATCAGAAGTTGAAGGACTGAAGAGCAAATTAAACATGATTGAACAACTTGCAAATATCTAATGATTGACTTGGATCACAAGAAAATACTTTGAGTATTTTTAGGAGTCAATTGGATGCAAGTAGAAGCCAAAAAGGAATGGAATATGATAAGAATATTACCACAAAATTGATTCCAACCGCACAAGATTTTGGACATATTTCTAATCAGACTTTGAGACCTAATTTTAGAGTAGTAAACGTTTGAATTGGAAAAATCATATTTCAAGAAGAATTGTAGTCCATTAAGTTATCTTTCTAACGCAATATGAATCACCTTAATCAGATAAGGGAATGAAAGATATGGTCGAAATACTGAACGTTGTGCAGATACAAGAAAAGACTCTCGCGCGTTTGACGAATTTATTTGCTTCTTCAACTAGGTCTCTTCCCCAACTATATAAGAAACATGTCTTGCACGAAAATCAGACATTTGCCTCCGAAGAATATCATAATTTTGGGATTTCAACATCAAATTCTTGGGAGATTGGAGAAGCCGACTGAAACCAAAAGAAAGGGGCACGATTGGACTAATTTTGGTGGTGCACGCTTGGGGTAATGCTTGGACTTCAACTATTCAAACTCCAATTTTACTTTCATTATTTGTTGCTACTTTTAGTCCCAAGAACATGAGTAGCTAAATTTAATATTGGGATTGATGATAAAGATTTAATAATTCTCGTTTTAATTTCAATTCTCAAGTTGGGGATTTTATTGTTTTCATGTATTGATTTTACTATATTTTTAATGCTTGAATCGAATGACTACTAATTCATGATTTAATGGTTGTTTTCATAATCCGAGAGATGAGTTAACAATTAGATCGTGTAGTAAAATTCGACAATTTCAACAAAAAGATAGATATATGAATATGTGGTTGTTTGTGATCATATATGAATTCCTAGGTAATTTAATGTATTTAGGTAAGGAGAACTCTGACCCGTTGTAGAGATACATGGTTAACTTAGTTAAATAGGTCTAATTTAAACCCGAGAGAGGTAAATTAGATACATGTGTGAATTCGATCAAATACAATTTTAGAAAATAACTTGAGATGCGAAATTATGCTAGATTATTATTTCGAACTCATTATAAGTCCCAATAGTTCTTTATTGTTAAGAAAACTCATCGTTCAATTTCTCGTTTTTATAGTTTAATTTAGTTGCTTTTAATTTAATTTTCTATTTCTTACTTTGTGGAATTGTCAATTTTATTAATTTCTCAATTTATTGTCGTTTTTGGAATCGTTTGCAATTTTATTTTCTTAGTTAGTTTTTACTTTAGTCTAGAAACTCTCCCGATCAAAGTAAATCGATAGCAAATAAATAGTCTTTGTGAGATCGACAACCCAGATTCAAAAATCCACTCTATTACTTGTTAACGATATCATGCACTTGCGATATTCACACTAACAATCAATATATATATCCACTCTATTATTTGTTAACGATATCGTGCACTTGTGATATTTACACTAACAATCAATCAATATATATATATATATATATATATATATATATATATATATATATATAACGGTACTTTATATATAAATATAATATAAATTACATTAGTCTATGTGTTTGGGCTTTCACTTCAATGAGAGTATTTGGGCTTTCAATTCAATGTTGTCAAGTCAAAGATGAAGATTAGCTAAAACCTCGTGGTCCAAAGACTCTTATACTAATTATATAAACCCAATGTATATTCATTCCTGCTTAATATGAAGAGGAAATTATATTGAACCTGATAAAATATATAAATTGTGATCAATAAATAATGCGTAACTTAAAATATTCGAGATTGTGATTAAATTTGTAATCATGCTTCGCAATTTGTTAGATTGTGATCAATTAATTTGAAATTTGTGACTTAACATAAGTTGTGATACATATAATTTGATATTTGTGACTGAGAAATAAGTTGTAACATGAAAATCTGAGATTATGATCGAGAATTGTGACCAAGAAATAAATTGTAACATAAGAAATTTGTAACTTGTGATAAAAAAATAAGTTATGATCGTTGTTATTATTATTATTATTATTATTATTATTATTATTATTATTATTATTATTATTATTATTATTATTATTATTTGATAGTATGGTCGTTATTTTCATTATTTGTGATCGAAAATAAATCGTGACCAATTAATTTGAAAATTTGTTGAGAAATGATTATGGCAATTAAAATTTGTGATTTTTGATCTAGAAATTAGTTCCGACCTACAAATTTTGTAATCTAGCAATATTCAATTCAAACAAATATTATTATCATAAACAACAAATATGTTAACAAATCTAACTGAAGATGTGTGGCACATAACGATTTGGAGAACGAGCAATCGAAAAATAAGACATGACCTATAAAATTTGTGACTTGTAATTAATAAATAAGTCGTGATCTATAAAATTTGTGATTGTAATCAAGAAATAAGTCGTGATTGATAAATTTGATAATTTTTTTCCGTTAAATAATTTGTGAAATATAAAATTTGTAATTTGTGACTATGATCATAAATTGTATATTAGAGTACTTTAACCTATTTAATTTAATTACTTATTTAAATAATAAAGTATATTTAATTACCTATTTTATTAATAAAAAATATTTAATAATTACCTATTGAAATAATTTTTTAAGTTTATCAATTTTGAAAAGTGATCTTTAAAACTTTGTAGTTATTTATCTCTTGCTAATATGAATAGTTTGTCGTCTCCAACAGCAATGTATATATCATATGGCTGCGTAGGGTTTCATATTTTTTTTATATATATGTGCAATGCGTTTCGCATTTACCACCAACAGTGATAAAGTCTTTTTTTTTTCCCTTCCCCCTCAAGAGAAATAGAAATAGGGTGTAATAAATAATAATTCCAAGAATTTAATTTTTGCGTTTTCTTCCAAGATCAAATATGGTTGACCTATGACTTAGAATCGATCTATCTACTTGAGTCATTTTGTCCCAAACTTGAATTTTCATTTCATGAAATTCATAGGTAAGTAAATTAAGTTATCGAACTGTGTTGCTGTAACAAAGTAATGTGGAGTAGAATTGATCGAAAGGTTGATATTTATTTCCTAAGAAAGCCAAAGTTTGAGGCTTCTCACTTTAATAATTGCTAGCAAATTCTAGTATTTGTAAAGACAAAATGCTTTGGAATTTAGTGTGAACAAAGTTGTCAAATCCAAATTTAATTTATTAGCTTAGCCAATGTTTGGTGACTTATTTATAAATAACATTCTTTTTCAAATCATTTTTAACAAACACACATTTCCTCAAATTACTATTAATTCAAGTATTTTATTTAAAAAATACCACATTCTTTATTTATAAATATATTTTTAACCAAATTGATATCAACTAAGCCCATTGACAATGGTTGGCCCACCAAGTGGCCATCAACTCAAACACCACAATTTTGTCGGATAGTACCTCAATAACATGGACCACAACAAAGTAAAAGATATGTTAGGTCCATTAACATTTGCAAGAAAAGTTATTGCTTTGGAAAATCAAAATTCAAAAAAATTGTACAAAGCGATCTTCAAACATTGTCATAAAGAAATTGCTGTGCATAATTGATAAAGTTGTGATATGAATTTACATTTTCAAACATTGGGAAAAGAACAAATTCAGCGACTTCACCTTGTATGAAAAGTTCATGCATCGATAATCTCAAATATCTTTTACTTCATCATGCCGAATTAAAGCACGATAGCGGTATCCGAGGTGCGCTTCACTAAATATTCATAATTTCTATTATAAAGTAGATTAAATAGTATTGAACAGTATGAATTTTATTTATTTTCCCGATTGTCAAACACGGGCAATGTTGTATACACAGAGAAAAAAATATATAGCATCATTGCAAGTTCTCTCTAATGTGCACATAAGAGGGCAGGGCCAGTTATTGAACATGATTTGGTCCAAAGGCATGCTATGTTATAATGGCCTACCAAAGTTCTATGGTGAACATCATTCATCATTTTGCAAATATACTGATTAAGAGAACAGCTTTTAATTCATCCATTAAAATTTGATTTAATTGAATCGTAGCCAATTTTTAGGCTTTACAAAAAAAAAAAAAAAATCAACGAAATGTTACTACGTCACTATTTCAATATTTATAAATAATCATTTATAAACATTTTATCAAATAGAGGCTAAATCGTGCTAACTTTCTAGAGTTAGAGACGCTGAGATACATATTTTGGCATGACAATTGGAGAGAAATCACTTTGAAAGTTGAATTAATTAAATACTATAGAAAGCTAATTAACATGACTCACATTTAAAATAAATAAATAAATTCGTTGAATAAATTGGATATAGAAAAAAAAAAGTGTGTATATAAAATATGTAATCCACTTGGCAGAATTTCTTAAGAGAAAAGTGTCATTATTAGAAGAAATTCTCTTTTCTTTTGAAGAGAAAAGAATTGGGCAATGTCAACGGCTAGATCTTAGTGTTTCATGATCATACAAATTAAAAGGCATTTTCATACTTACCCATAATATGAAAACATGAAACTGAAGCAAACTCCGCTGCTAGATTGTCCTATAAAGGCAACAGGATATCATGATCTAAATCGTTTAGAAGTTTAAGATATTACATACATACATAATAAATTTTGGTGTAAATCAGATTCTTTTTTATCAAATCAAAGATACATGCGTAAATTTTTCCAGAAAATGGATGAGAGCAAGTTACGAATTCAAATTTACTGTGATGCATTGTCACGTCCCCCTTTCCTATATAAAAAAAAAAAAAAAAACGCGAAAACATTTATCATTAATGAATATATGAGAGGACATATTTCTTCTTCTTATCTCAAAGCAATGGCTAGAAAAAGGATTGCATTAAAGTGGAGACAAAATGAAGATCACTCAAATCCAATTCCATCAATATTATCGATTAATTCATATATATAATTTGATTGTGTCTGTTTGTAGTCAAGATTCTCAAGCTAGCTCTTTTTCCCAATCCCATTGTCATATTATCTCAATTGGAAACTCTAATAAATTTCACGTCTTTCCGTCATATCTTCCCTTTTGAATTAAAATGATTTTATTGCATTTTTTCTTCCCACCTTTTTTTTTTTTTACTGAAATTAATTGGAAAAGTAACTTTAACAACTCATTGAGGAGTCTGATAAATGTTTTTTTTGCTAATCATAATATAAACATCAATTAATGGTTATTAGTTTCTAAAATTAAGAAAAATTAGACAACACTTGACTCTTTAATTATTTAAGGTCTTGAATTATTTCTACTAAGGTCTTGAGTTATTTCTGCAGACAAATCAACAGCTCATTGTTTCTTACTAAGGTCTCGGATCGCTTGGTAAGGCCGCTAGTCAACACTAAGAAAACAAAATTAAAGCATTCACATGAACATTCAGCTTAAGCCGAAAATTAATTCAATCAAAACATTTATAATTATATATATATATATATATAGACAGGATGATATTTGAGTTTTACAATAATTAAGTATGTGTTCGGCTAGTTTATAATAATTATTACAATTTTCAATATCACTTTTTAATCACACATTTTTCGAAACTACTTTTTAAACACAATTATTTCCTAAAAAACATAAATAATATAAAATAACGGTGGCTTAACAGCCACCAAACAGAGGCTAATTTGCTCAAAAATTAAAGACAGTAGGCATGCAATGCATTGTCATGTCTATTTACTTATTGTTTTTGAAACTCCAAACGGAATTGTACATTATATTGTACATGGCACCATTTATTATTATTCCTTACAAAAGAAATCAATGTTAAAATAATAATTATGTGCTTATGACTATGATCGTGTACCAATTCACACTCAAAGCTTTGGTAGAAAACTTCTTGAGTGACATCAATTAGGATAACTTAACCAGGATATATTTATTTATTTTGGATTAATTTGAGCCATAATTTTGAAAAGAAAGATTTTTGTAATATTGATTTATTGGAGAATATATGGTAATAACATATAACCTTTTTTATATATATTTACGAGTAAAATTATTTTACAGAGAAAATGTATAATTAAAAATGATTTTATCAAAAATAAATTCAAACAGGGCTTTATATACCTTTAATAGAATCTAAATTCACCCTCTTCCCCACAAAAATTACTAGTCTGCCAATGTAAAGGTGAAATAGAGTATACTATTAACAAAAACCAAAAGTTGCTTCAAGTCATGTGCATCCAACTGAGGTACCATCTTTTTATGCTTCATTATTTATTTAAATATAAATATAAGCATCAGTCTTACCTATAAAATTATAAATTAAGCTATATTGTTTCAAAATATTTTAATTAAAAAATACTTTGAGCAAATTATTTTTATCCACACATTTCATAAATTTTACAAGTATTACTCATTGCTCTCAACTGATAATTCACCCAAAATCATTGATGAAGTGTGAGTTCTGTATTTGCAATTCTCGTTAACGGTGTGATTGAAATTCCAAATCAAATACTGGTATTAAAATACACATTAATTGAATATTTTTCTAAACCAACCATCCACCAACCATGCGGAATAAAGTTTTTAAATTTATTTAAATAATTTAAGGTACAATAAAAAAAATCATCATTGTTTCACAATCATTGAAGAAAGTCCTTTCATTTATTATATATTACAATTGTGTGTATTCTTTTCTAAGTTAATAAAAATGAACAAAAAGTAATGCATTGTCAGCTAATCACAGTGCAACATATTTAAATGAAAAAAAAAAGCTATACTCAAGCTACATATAACAAAATCCAAGTACAAGATTAATCAACATTATCATGATAGGAATTTTTTGATAACATCATTGGAATAAATTTCTAGAAGAATAAATTACCACTAAAATAACCAAGGCATAGCCAACATAGCAAGTAATTTGTACTACAAACTTTCGCGTTTAGGCCTCCTTAATTGTCATTGTGCAATGGCGTCGGTTCTCATTTGTCCCTCCTTGCAGCATTGATTTAGCTTACGTCCTATGTTGACTTGGGATCAACGATTGTTTGTGCACGGACGCTTGACAGGACGAGCAAATGTAAACATCGAACATTTTTATGTGCATTCATTGCCATTTAAGCGAGCTGGTATAAACCAACAAATTTATTATGCAAGTGATACTTGGCATGTTCAATAAAATAAATTCTAGTCTAGAATATTATTATTAATTAGTGTTTAAATGTTCTCTTAACACGTAAAAGGCAAAATTGTATACTCTTGGAATGGCGAACTCATGAGTCATGATGCCCTAACCATAGGGTAACAAAATGGTACCAATGGAGGCCCCAAAATTGGCTTGAGGTAACACGCATTTAGTCTTTAGAGGGGATACAGTTATGGTTTAGGGGCTCAAAGCAGCCTTGTCTCTCCCAAGAAAGTATTAGCCTACCAGAACTCTTGCCTCTGTTTTGGGAATTTTAACGAACAAAATCAATGGCTGTCTTAATTTCTCTTGATAGATATGAAAAACCAAGGATATATATACAATATACAATAAATTGTGATCATCAGTGGCATAAGCCTGATATATAATATGTCCAATTTGCTATACGTGCAATAGGATAATGCTACAATCACAATTACACCCACAATGTGAGTGACAATCACATTGGGGTGGGGGCCTCACCTCAATGCGAGTGGATTGTCACCTAGAATTATCTCGTGCAATAACTTTGACAATCAACAAGTTGACAATTAACATATGTGGTATAATCTTTTTTTCACACATCAAGTCATTTTTTAAACATCTTATTATATGTACTTACAGGTTTACCTACAAGTTGATATAAGTACACGTACATGGCACAATTTTATTTTCTCACACATCATATCAATTTTTTAATCAACGATCATCACACATAAACATAATTTATTTGTCAACAGCATGTCAAGCTACTTGTACAAATAGCAAAATTGTTTTTAGTTTTTCTATTTAATTTTTAGGAACAATTTCAAATGTTTTGGAACGTGTTAATATAATATATTAGCAAAGTAAGAGAACTCGTAATAAAATATTAAAAAAAATCATCATTTTATTTTGCTTGAGTTGAACAATTTTGTTCATTTTAATACGGACTCTCCAATCTAAAAAGTCTGACTCCGTCTCTTTTTATTACTGCGTACAGTGCTATTCAATATTGCATGCCATATAAAATGTAATAGCATATATCAAATAAAATTCAAATTATAATTACACCATGCCGTAAAAGAATGCAATAATAATATAATAAAGAGAGTTTACTAAATTCTATAATCTCATTTCACATTTTTCACCAATAATGATCTCAATGAGTTGATCCAATGTTCAAAGATCTCAATCATTAACAAGTGGTGCAAATGGAGCCTAACTTGTCAATCCCACCCCACCTCTACCCCCAAAGAAAGAATAATATGAAATAAAAATATATAAAAAATAATAATAATAAGGAAAAAAAGGGACAAGGAAAGAGAGAAATTTTCTAATTACTTTTCAATATCCGGCTTGACTTTCTTGCAGTGTATTTACTTGAAGGGGAGAACTTACATAATGGATCCTAGACTTCACCCACCCAAGAGAAAGGATAGAACCACTTGTGACTAATCGTCGCTCTCCATTTTTTCTTTTTATGATATGATTTGTTCAAATAATGCAATTGGTACAAATTTTATAGAAGGATTTGACACGAATTCAAACTGAGAATTCTTTCCATAATTGTGAAATTGATTAAAGATTGTTACTGTTTTATAACCAAATTTGTCTTCATCCATTCACAAGAAAGAAAAATTAATATAATAAATAATTATTTATATCTAACTATGTGTGTTTGAATCTCATTCAATCTACATTAAAAAAAAAAAGGGTAAATGGTTCGATCGCAAGAAAAAAATGTACCATGTAGTGGGCAAAGATATTTCGATACTTCAATTTATACTTGATTTGCCATATGAGAGGAAGTAAATGGATAGAATTAAATGTCTTCCCTATTAACTCTCTTAAACATGGGATTAGGGGGTTGTCTTAAGTGTTCAGAATGTTCGAGTGTCCCCTACTTTGTTCAAGGTTCGAATCCCCTTCCCTAAGCTATATATGCTCCCATTGGGTGGGTGGGGATTATATTAAACTGATAATTCTTTTCATAATTGTGAAATTGATTAAAGATTGTTAATGTTTTATAACCAAATTTGTCTTCATCCATTTACAAGAAACAAAAATTAATATAATAAATAATTATTTATATCTAACTATGTGTTTCTGAATCTCATCCAATCTACATAAAAAAAAAAAAAAAGGTAAATTGTTCGATCACAAGAAAAAAAAAAATGTACAATGTCGTGGGCAAAGATATTTCTATACTTCAATTTATGCTTGATTTGCCATATGAGAGGAAGTAAATGAATAGAATTAAATGTTTTCCCTATTAACTCTCTTAGACGTGGGATTAGGGGTTGTCCTAAGTGGTCAAAATGTTCGAGTGTCATCTACTTTGTTCAAGGTTTGAATCCTCTTCCCTACCCTATATATGCTCCCCATTGGATGGGTGGGTGGGTGGGTGGGGGGGTTATATTAAACGTGTTACACGAAGCCACATCTTTTCTCAAAATTGAAAAAGAATTGTAATTTCCCTTCACATTCAAATGGTCAAAATTATGTTTCCGTTGAGTTTTCTTCATTTATTACAAATCTACATAATTATTAATTTTTAAATTTAAAATAACCCATAAATGGTAGCACTAGGCAACTAGGGTATTTTCATCAAGTTTGTTGGCATGTGACTTCACACATGCAGGCATTTGATCAGCTATACCTAATATTAATTATTAAATAGAAAAAAAGGCCAATTTTGTAATAAATCCGCAGTCCTTTAAATGATTACTAATAATTAATCCTTTTAGTAATTAATTTATACTAGAGCAAGTATATCCACAAAATAAAGAAACAAATATTGTTGACTTCAAATCATGATTAAAACTTAGATAACTACGCTGGTAGAGCTTTTGAAAGATTTAAAAGTACTTTTAGAATGCTTAAAGTACTTTTAGTAAAAAAAAAAAAAAAATATATAGGTGTTAGCAATATTTACCTTTTAATTTTTTTGAGTGAACTCATTTGCACTATTTAAAAAACTTAGGATTTTGACCATAATAATTATTATTATTGACGATGCTGAAAATTGCACCTGAGATATTCCGTGCTTGAGCAACAAAGAAGCACGAACTGGATTTCCGAGTACCTGAAACAAAGGCGGTGAGGTGTTACCTTGTCGGCCCTCTGATATTTAAGTCAGTAAAGAGGGAGAGATAAAATATTTATGCAAGAGGCTATGAATTAGAATAATAATAATTGTGTCCATTGATTATGAATGAAAGCCAAGTATTTATAGATGTAAGTATAACCTTCCAGGTAGGATTAGATTACCTGCTGGTTGTGAGACTTAGGAGTCCCTTTAGACGTGGAAGTCTCCTTGGTAGTTTTAGGATAATATTACGTAATCTTTTGTTATCATGTCGAAGTAGGATTTTAGTGAATTGAGGGTCCAACTTGCATTGGGATATTGGCTACATGAGTAAGATGACCCGAGCCCATGTTTGATGGACACCCCCGAGTTGTATGGACCCTGAGCACTTAAACCATGGATGACGACAAATAGTGCTCGGATTTACATTACTCCTCAGGGTTGGGAGCATGGTTGGGGTTCTCAATTTAATAAATGGTGACATATGTTGGTGATCGAGCTCGGGGTATTTCACTGTTCATGCATGACAATAATTTGGACCTACTATAGGTGTTCTGGGGTGTAGGGGGCAAGATATGTGCTTGGCCTCAAGATTTGTACATTGCTCGGAGGTATTAAAATATGACGTGGCTAAATATCTAAATACTCGAGGATGAGGACAAATGATATGCTCGGGTTACAAATGATTGTCGGGATTGAGGACATCCTCGGGTTCATGGTGGTCCTCGGGGATACACATTTGATTAGGAGATTATGTTTTTCAAATAGCTCAGACTTGAGGCTTTTGTAAAGGATCGGGTATAAATAAAATTTGTACTCATCAATTATTATTATTATTATTATTATTATTATTATTATTATTATTATTATTATTATTATTCCATTCTTCTCTATTTATTTTATTTAAATAGAATTAAAAATTAATCATTTTACTATATTTTAATGAAAAATAAAAGGTAAAGACCTTTGGCGCAAAGAAATTTCATTAAGGGTCTAAATGTTAGAATTAAAATGATAGGGATGATTTATGTAATGAAGGCAAACGATATGTACGTTTTGCACAAATAACCCATATTTGACGGAATTAGACAAAAATGATCAACTAAAAAAAATGTTGAAATGAGAGTTTAATTCAAATTTCAAATCATATAGATGATTTGCATGATGAGCACAAATGATAGGGGCCTTTTTTTGCTATTTCCCAAGTTACAATTACAACTTAGAACACTTAAAAGTACTTCGAAACATGCACTTAATAAAATATTTTTATGCAATTTTTAATAAATGGGAAACATTTCACAATGTGAAATTTTGTTCTTAATATTTTTAAAACTTAGATGTTATTTTTCAGGTTTAAAACAAAAATATAAACTTCTTGTTATTTGACAGCTTAAAAATTTAGTAATGAGATTTATATCTATTTGTTGGTCGCATTAGTTGTTCAATTTTTTTTTATTTTTTATTTTTTTGGTGTTCTGTAAAATATATACAAAAGTCTACAACTAACGAAATTAACATATATAAATGTTTCGACTATCTAACATTCTAGACTTTTAAATGGAGTAATTCAATAAACCATACTCCCTTCGTCCTATTTATATAAGTTGGTTTGACTTTTCATACAGATTAAGAAAACATATTTAATGTTATTGAAAATAAGTCTGGACAAAAGAACCAGAACCAGCGGTTCGATTTTTTCAAAATTTTGAAACAATTCTGGTTCTATAAATCGAGAACTGTTTGGTTCTAGTTCCAGTTCCGGTTTTAGGTTCAGAACCAAAACCAAGAACCATAAATGATAGAGCAAAACACAATTTTTTTAAATATAAATTTTAAAAATAAAATTAAATATAATCAATTCTTAATTTTAATGCATGCTATCTGGTCTATTAGTAATTATCAATTACCCAACAATTATTCGCTCATTCAACATTACAATGACTATAAGCAAAATAAGTAATAAACAAAAAATTATAGATCTAAAATTATTTTTCTTTCAGTAGTTCTGTCGTTCAACTGGAAGCCTTCAGCCATCAAATCTTCAACCTCCAGCTCTTCAAGAACTAACAAACAAGAAATCTTCAATATCCAACTCATAATCAGTTATCTTATTTTCAAAGATTTGTTGCACTTGTGCGACTATTCTCTAAAAAAGTGGAGAATTACAAGTAGAAATTGAAGAATTTTTTCACAGAGCACATATGCGCAGATGAGAAGATACATTATTGTCTGAAAGGAAGTGAATATTTTAATGTTAAAGACAAAGATGATTGTTGTATTCGCATCTTGATTAAGATCGATGACTTTAACGTCTTACGACTCTTACCAGCTAGAATCTACCATCACTTCATTGCTTAACTTTGAAAATTTTAGTTTAGAAAAACGGAACAAGAACCAAAGGAATAGAACCGTTCGATTCCTCTGTTACAAAAAGAACCAACGGTTCCTTTTTTTAAAAGGACTATTGGTTCTTAGTTTGATTCGATTTCCTGAGAACCAGAATCATATGGAACCACGCTTCATTGGTCACGCGTATTTACAAGGCATGCTATTTCCCTTCGAAATCTTTCTTGGATGCCAAATTTGGATATAGACCGAGTTACTTCTAGAGAAGCTTACTTGCTGCTCAACCTCTCCTAAAAAATGGCATCAGATTCCGTGTGGGAGATGGCTCCTTGATTAGAATTTGGCATGATCCTTTGATCCCTAACCCCAGACAAGGATTTGTTAATTCAACACCATTCCCAGGTCTTGAAAATGCAACGGTTGATCAACTTATTATTGAAGGAGAGAACAGGTGGAACGCTAATACCATTGCCGAACTTTATAGTATTGAGGACTATAATCAGATTATGAATATTCCCCTAACCGCCCACGGAGAGAAAACATATTTTGGGTCCATGAAAGCAGGGGCGGATCCAGCCCTTGGTTAGGGTGATCGGTCGCTCGGGCTGGATCCGTCAAAAACTCTTTTTTTACCTTATAATTTTTGGTATAGAATTTTTTTTCTCATTACCCGCTCCTGCTGAATTGAATTCCTGGATTCGGGCTTGGATTCGCCCCTGCATGGAAGAAAGGGTACTTATTCGGTTAAAAGCGGTTACAAACAGCTGATGGCTGATTCATCCCCACACTTCCACACAGCAATGGATAGTTTCTCTAAGAATTTTTGGCACCACAAAATTCCAGCAAAGGTTCGAAATCTACAATGGAGAGCCTCATGGAATGTACTTCCAACAGTTGGCCAATTGAGGATTAGAAAATTTGATATGGACAGCAGCTGCCCAGTCTGTTCCTTGCTGGATGAATCGACCTTCCATGTCCTTGTTGAATGTGATTTTGCGCAAAAGGTTTGGGATAGCGTGGGTATTGACAGCTCCTCTCCCTGGCCGGAAACCACAAAGATTGGCTCACCGTGAAACTCAAAAATCACCACCAGCATCAAGAAATTATTGCTATGACCTGCTGGGCAATATGGAAGAATCATAACAAAGTAGTCTCGAAGAATAAGTGTTTCACAGTCCATAAGGTGATTAATTTAATGTGGCTATTTTTTATGTTCACAGGAAGGCTGGTATTGGTTTAGTGATTAGAGATGATATGGGAGCCTTTGTTGCTGCTAGAAGTATTCCCTTCCAAGGAATTGTTGATCCACTTGATGTGGAAGCTTTGAGGGTCCGCGAGGCTCTTTCATGGATAAATGCTAATTGCCCAGCGGTGAAAATTGTCAAAATGGATGCCCTTTTGGTCTGCACAGCACTACAGAATCATGGAGTGGATATTTCATATTTTCTTCCATTAGAACTCGAGAAAATTGACGCATGGTTAATATTGGAAGTAATAAATAGGACTATATTAGTAAACAAAAATAATAAATACTTCCAAATAAAGAAACATGTATATATAATTGGGATAAGAGAAAAAAAAATGAAGCATATATAAATGGGACAAATGGAGTATATTGTTGTCCTCTAAAAACAATAATTTTCAAACTTCATGAATAATGTACACACATTATGTTTAAAAAATCCAATTATAAAATTTCTTGTAATTTCTTTCACTCGTTTAGATATCCTTTTTCTTCTTGAGTTTTTTATTACACATTGAAGAAAATACATCTTGATAGTACCGATTCAAAATTCTTTGTGCGCGCACAAAAAATATTCTTAACCCTTCACCCCCCCTCGCCACGCTCTCAAGAAATATGGGATTGTTAACCCCCACCCCCCACCCCAATCAGCATGGTGTAGCATTAAAGAAGGGGAAGTTAAAATTAGAGGATCGAATGTTCCAATATTTACTATTAAAAAACAACATTTGTTGGAAAGCACCTGATTGCATGGAGCCAGGGTCATGATGTACTATATCACCCATTCGAGTATAGTGATGGTAACGAGGCGGATCGGAGCGAATCCAAATTAGCCTCGCGAGATTTCGAATCGGATGAAAAAGTAAAAAATTCGAATCAACATTAAAAAAATTTTGTTAACAACAAATAAGTCAATACATAATTCATAAAACAACTAATATAATATCTAATTCATACAACAAAATAATACATATACAAAGAATTAGAGATTTTGTCTCAAATTCAATAAAAGATTATATATTTTAGATTTAATAATTAATTATTTTACAAAGTTTTTTTTTTAAAATTTTTTTTTAAAAAATAAATTGGATTGAGGATCGGATCGGATCACTCCCGATCCAAATCCAATCCGTTGATTTACGGATTGAGATTTTTTGGGATCAGATAGGATCGACTGATTGGATCAAGTTTTTTATCATTTCTTTTCGAGAGTTTTGTTTACACGACGTAAATGGAGGGTTTATGGGTGAAGAGAACTGTTGCCCGAATATTTACACCATATGTGCATAAGATGTATTCGCATGAAGGGCGAGCTAGAAGGAAATTTGATTGGATGAAATTCCATGAAAAAAAAAATCCATGAAATTTCATCTTTGATCCGTTTGATTATGTTTTTGTTAAGTAAAATTCATTTTTCGTCTTATCTCGATGAAGAATAATAATAATAATAATAATAATAATAATAATAATAACTTATTTGATTTGATGAAAATTCCATGAAAAAAAAATCCATGAAATTTCATCTTTGTTCCGTTTGATTATGTTTTTGTTAGGTAAAATTCATTTTTCGTCTTATCTCGATTTTCGTAACAAAGAAATTTTCCTTTGATCTAATTGAAAATTCATTTTTCATCTTTATCAACCCTTCAAATGTCAGTTTTATTTTCAATCAACACACCCAAATTATTTGAATTTATTTTTTTATAAAAATAATTTTTTGATAATTAACTTTTATTTTTTTTTCTTCCAAATTCCAAAATCCAAACTTAGGATGAAACTTACCGAAGTTGAAAATGACAAGAAAACAGACCAAAAGACCCACAAATGGCAGAAATTGCAATTTCCCTTACAACTTCATCCTTGTTTCCATTATTACCCTCTTCTCATTGATTAATCATCACGTGGCTCAATTTAGCACACTTCCCCCCATCATCTTCCTCACTAGGAAAAAGCATACATTAAAACAGCAACCACAGTTCAAGTTTCACATTTCAAGATTCAACTAAAGAACACACATACACAGTGGTTTAAAGTTTTGCTCTTTGACAATCTTTCTGCTCAAGAATCACTGCAAACCCTGATCTTTTCTCACGCGCTCATATATTAGAGTTCTATCTAGTTATATACTTATATTATATAGTTGTAATTGTTCAATTTAGTTTCTTCTGAAAATGGAGAAAATTACTGCTTTGGTTAACTTTGAGCTCAGAGCTTGTGGGATAGTGTAGAGTTCTTTTATCCAAGCCAAAGGGTTCTTTATTATCATTTGTATTTTTCCCTTCTCTTTCCTCTCTGAAGAATGGGTTGCAAGTGCATGATAGCTGGGAATTGGGTTAGATTGATAAAAAGTGGGAATTTGGTTAGATTGAGAAAAAGAAGTGGTGGGTTGAGAACTAAACAGGCAGGGCGTGCATCTTGCAGAGGAGCTTAAGCCTTAAGCCTTGTTAAAATATTGAGGAAAAAGAAAAGAAAATGTTATTCCTCAGGGAGGACTAATCTTAATAATTTTCCCCTATTCTCTCTGTTCTGGATTTGATCTCTTGAAGTGAATTTTTCTAGGCACATAGAAGAATATTCATATATTCTTCTGTTCATTGGTGCATGTTGTTGTCTACTGATACTGCTTCATTTAGTAACTGTTTGCAATGGGGTATCTGTTTAAAGAGGTTCTCAAGACCCTTTGTGGAGTCAACCAGTGGGATTATGCCGTTTTCTGGAAAATTGGTTGCCAAAACCCCAAGTAAGTTCCGTAAAAATCAAATATTTTTCACTTTTAATCGAAGAATTTCAAGAAAATCCACCCCTTAATTGGGATTTAAGTATTGTTTTACAATTAATTGTGATGAAATTTATGATTTTTTTATATAAATGTTACTGTTTGATGTGTGCTTTTTGGCAGTTCTTTTTGGCTAATTCGCATGTGATCATTTTCTTTTCTTCTTGAATTCTGTGCTGAGCTTTGTTATTAGAAAGCAAACGAAAAAAAATAAAAAATCGCATTCTTATGGTACTTTCTTGCTCAACTCCAGCAAAACAGGGAACCAAGTGCAACTGCTGAACATTCAGTGTTCAGTCTCTATCTTTGCCATATTTGTTCTTTGACCTAATTAGAGGATAATATTATTTGTTTCATAGCTGGCTAATCTTTAAACAAGATTTTCTTTGAAGTATAGTAGATTGGTTGGATTCTGTTGCCTTGTTTTTGCTTTGCGAACTAGCAACTGTCAATTTATCTATCTTTGGAGTTTTGTGGGTTGTCCATTTGCATTATCTTGGGAATCTTATGAAATCCTTTCTACTTTGATGATTTCCTATGCATAAATTTGTTCATTTCTGATGTTGTATTTCTTGTTTGAATCCGTATGTCTTAACTTCGTCTTCAACAATTCCAGGATTTTTTTTTCCCTCTATTTTTTTTCACTGTCAGCCGCCAGAAAGGATACACGAAATTGGGAGATAACACTTACATATCAAAGTACTGTAAAACTTTTAAGAAGTAAATATGTAAACACTGCAGCCTTTTGAGAGGAATCAATAAGAAATATATGAACCATGACAGATTTCGTACTAATGTAAGAAAATATAACGCTTGTGTTGAAGGAGATTGAAGCCCTATGTGATCAAGAACAATCAAGAACTAGTGCAAATAGAAATATCTCGACTTGTCCCTTCTATTAGACAATAGTCAAACTATAACATCGTGTATCTCAAACAACTATGCACTATATGTAGACGTGCATACATGTACATATGCACGTGTATATGTAGTAAGAATAATATTGTAGAAGAGGTATTGATAAGACACTTTATGCTCAGAATTTATGGAGATGTATTTTAAAATATATGTATGGAACTATTTCTTTTCCACCATGATGTTTACCAGTAACCTTCATGCTAATGCCCCGCTTACATCTTGTAGGTTTTTACAACCCATCCAATGATTTTCTATCTGTCGATATGATTTGATCTATCAGATCCTTAATTTTCCACGAATGAATAGTATACTGTTATTAAAATGTTCCAAAATATGAATATAGTTTGGATTGTGTTTCTTGGAAGACCCAACATGCAGATTTTTTGACTGATATTTGATTTTGCAGGCCTTTAATTTGGGAAGAATGTTATTATGCCCCCCTATCATGTACTGGACTACCAGGGATTTCCAGAATTGAGAATCCAAAATTCGGTTACGAAGATTATAATGTTTCCTGGGTTTCGACCAAAGATCACATTTTACCTCCTAGGGTTCAAGCAGGGAACAAAGTGCATGTGCTTGTAAACCAGATGATGACAGACAAGCATGTTAATATTGTAGGAGAAGGGTACTACTATGCTTAATTATATTCCTTACTGTATATAAGATTTTGAAGGAGTTGCACAGAGTAAAATTTATTTACATTATGATTTTGTTTTCCAGACTTGTTGGAAGGGCTGCTTTTACTGGAAACTATCAATGGATTCTTTCTGGGAATTCTACTAAAGAAACCCATCCACCAGAGGTATGATATAAGATGCTTCTGTTAGTGCATTTTACATATGCTCTTGCATCTAAACCGCCATAAAGTAAAGTTACATATACTTGTTTTATGTTGCTAGTACTTCTTCATGTTGGGATATTTGACCCAAATTAAGAATGGGAATATCTTGAACAATTTTCTTGTTAAAGTGGTTTACTTGGAGACCAAGTTAAAGGTGAAGGAAAATGAAGATAATCTTTTTGACATAGATTTATTTCCTTATTCTGATATTCTATTTCAACAAGGAAATGTCTTGTAGTACAAGTAATACACGTTTTTTAGTTATGTTTACCTATAAATATGTGTATTGAGGAGTCAATTAATTGCACATTGACTAGAGAGTATTGTGAGGAAAAATGTAGTCTAACATTTTAGTTTTTCTTGCGTTCTTTGTGCGTTGTACAAAGAAGTAGAAATTGGTAGATGTGGTAAAACTTGATTATTTTTCCTACAATACTTGGGGGGTTTGGTGAGTGCGAATTCTATATAATTCTAACAATTTATTATATAGTGAAAAGTTTTGGCGAAGGTCCGTGGACGTAGGCAAGTTGCCGAACCACGTAAATTTCTGCGTTTTATTTTCTTGTTGGCTCAATTATTTCTTGAATATCAAAAATTCCTGTGAGGTTAATTAGAGAGGGAATTTGTGTGTAATTCCTAACACTTCATTGGAAGTCGACCCTTTTTAAGTTTATATTAGGTTTGGGTAGCCTGTAAGCTCATTTCATTTCAAATGGACTGCTGCAAAATCTACACAAAACAATTATTCTGGAAATTTGTAAGATGTATAAATAGTGATCCGCAATATGGATCACAACAGTAAAATTTTCCTCTCTTTTAATTTTTTAGGTTCTGAAAGAGCTGTGTCAGCAATTTTCTGCTGGAATGCAGGTATAAATATTCACTTTCTTTATGTTTTATGTTCTCTGTTTTGTTGTTTCACTGATTCTTTGCTTTCTAACAGACAGTGGCAGTTATTCCCGTTCTTCCTCACGGCGTTGTTCAACTTGGTTCACACTTTGCAGTAAGTCTTCTTTTTCTTCACTCCCGCATGTCTAGTCAAGGGAAACTTTTGTAATTCAAGATCTTTCTACATGCAGTGAGGTTCCAATATGAAGTTCATATTACAACAAACTAAGCATTGTTACTATTTATTACTAATAAACTCGCAGTGGTCATATTTGTTTCTTCCACTCCCTGATGTTTCTGCAAATCCCAAGTTAAATTTTGCTTGTGTCCGGTAATACAAATTGTGCATAATTCTTAGTCTTTTAATGCCTTATCTGGTTCTTGATATAATGTAACTGTCTTGCTGTCTCAGATAGTGGAGGACATGAGATTTATAAATGATGTGAAGACCTTAGTACTTCAGATGGGATATATGGCTGGTGGATTACTATCTGATAGTTATGCAGCAAAAGTACTTGCACCCGAAACAAGGGTATCAGAATGTCTTGGAAATTTTACTCCTGGGGACTTGTATCCTGGATCGAATACTATGAACTCTACTCCTCCCATTGCTGACAGTTACATCTATGCTGGAAACTTGACTCAGACTTCTGGATTTGTCAATCAAACATCTTGTTCTTTATCAAGACAAATCCAGAATAATCTGTTGTCAAATGATGCAGCATTTCAAGCCTCGAACTTGAATGGAAATCATGCGAAGCTAAACGATAAACACCAGGAATCAGAGTTTGTTTCGGCTGTTAAATTCGACTATAATTCCAAAAACCAATTGGTGCATGCCGTGACAAAAGCTGAAGTTATCCCCTCAAATCCTGAAATATGGCTGAACCAACAGGCTTCTCTGAATATCCCAAGGTCCATATTAGATCAACAACCTTCTTGCAGTTCATATACATCAAATAATGGCAATTTAAGATGGATGGAATGTCAAACATTGTTGGGTGATGGAACTAAAGGCCATTTTAGCAACCAAAATGTGTCCACTGGCATTCCGATGTCTGCACTGAGAACAAATTCTGGCCTTATTTCCAGTTCTTCTGTGACCATCCCGTCAGTTGAAGTTAATGGACTACATGAAGGTGCAGGTGGCCATGTGAAATCAATATCAGGAACAAATTCTGTTCCAGATACAATGTACGGACCATCCAATGGAAATATTGACTCCATGCATTTAACCTCAAGTGGGGTAAATCACTTGCTTGCTCATAGCTCTGGTAGCAAACATCACTCCATGGATAACAAATTTGCAAAGAATGAGTTGAAAGCTGCTGAGGACAGATTAAAGAAAAAGATAATTCACACTAATAATATTGCCCACTCTCAACATGAAGAGCATCTGAATTTGGCTGAGCTCTATTCTGGCTTTCTTCAAGGTGGCAGACAACATGAATTTGGACACGAGAATGTGCCATTGAAAAATGCCAAATATGAAGACAGATGTGTCCAACTTCAGTCAGGAGATGATTTATTTGATATTTTGGGTGTTGATTTTAAGAACGAACTATTGGATTGTTGCTGGACTAATAGTTTGAAAGGTCAATCAGATCTGAATACTAATCATCTGGCCAAGACTAATGCTTTAGCTGTAAAAAGCCAGGATGGTACTTCGGAGATATATCCTATTAGCCAAGGAAATTCAGATAGTGGTATTTTCTCTGTGACAGGCAGCGACAATCTCTTAGATGCTGTGGTCTCCAGGGTTCATTCTTCAAGCTTGGATGACAATGTTTCTTGCAAGACAACATCGACGTATCCAAGTAGCTCCTCTGCACACGATGCTCCACTTCCCTCTCGGGGGATTGGAGTTTCTGAGCAAATGAAGGAAGAATTATTTGGCATTACAAAATATATGGTAAAACCTGAAACATCAAATTCGTGCTCATTTAGGTCTGGATGTTCCAGGGTTGATTCAGGAACCCTTTCACAAAGTAGTTCCATCTATGGATCACAAATAAGTTCATGGATTGAAAAGGGTCGCGAGATGAAACAGAATGACAGTGTCTCTACTGGATACTCTAAAAAGCCTGATGAAACGAGCAAAACAACTCGCAAGAGGCTTAAACCAGGAGAAAATCGAAGACCCAGACCAAAAGATCGCCAAATGATCCAAGATCGTGTCAAGGAATTAAGGGAAATTGTGCCAAATGGGGCTAAGGTGACACTTCTTGTTTCAGTCCTACTTTTTAAGCTAATCTTTTTCTTAGATCTATTAGATCTTCTATTCATCCATGTTAATTTGTTTTAACAGTGTAGCATTGATGCTCTTCTTGAACGCACTATCAAGCATATGCTTTTCTTGCAAAGTGTCTCAAAGCATGCTGATAAGCTAAAACAAACAGGAGAGTCAAAGGTGCGGGATTCGAACTGGACTTATCCAAATGTTGGATTCTTTTTAAACTATGTCGAAAATTGATCAAAACTAAACTTAGGATAGGACAATTGATGACCGCACATGCACATGCCGACATGCGTGCATGTAAATTATTGATTCAAAAGAATTGGCATAATAAGTTATATAATAACAGACGGTTTAGACCTCGGTTATATAGAAAATTTTCAAACAAATATAACATTTCTTATATGGTTGTGTAAGTTTCAGATTGTTAACAAGGATGGAGGAGTACTTTTGAGAGATAATCTCGAAGGAGGAGCTACATGGGCTTATGAAGTTGGTTCACAATCTATGGTCTGTCCTATAATAGTTGAGGATCTAAATCAGCCTCGTCAAATGCTTGTGGAGGTAATTACTTGCATTTCTTACATCTCAAGATGTGGATAGTTATGCTCATTATCGCTTTTTACCTAAAGTTACTGGAACTTGTAATTTTTACAAACATTATTTTGAATTTTTCCTTTCGAGACAGATGCTCTGTGAAGAACAAGGTCTGTTTCTGGAAATAGCTGACATTATTAGAGGAATGGGGCTAACCATTCTGAAGGGGGTTATGGAAACTAGGAATGACAAGATCTGGGCACGCTTTGTCGTTGAGGTAATGTTTTGAGTAAGTTTACCATAGCATTATATTTCTATTATTATTGAATCTCTGGAACAACCATTTAAGTGTGTACTAGTTTGTTCAGGCAAACAGGGATGTCACAAGGATGGAAATCTTTATTTCACTTGTTCGACTCTTGGAGCAAACCGCAAAGAATGGTGTTGCACCCGCCAAGGACATTAGTAACGAGAGCATGATGGCTCAACAATTTCGCCAAGTCTCCTCCATTCCCATTACTGGTAGATCCCGTAGTTTGCAGCGATCCATTTAATATTTAAATTTTGGGTCTGGATATGTTATGAGCGAGCAAAGGTTATATGCTCACGATGACTAACATTCGTCCAGGCTAATCTCAGGTTCCGATGGCAACTGACAACTTTTGACGCGTCGTTTTGGAGCGTGGAAGAAACTTAGGAGACAGATTACTGCTTACTAGAAATTGATGGATTAGCAGATGTGACTTGTAAACATTGTTGCCTCTTTTTATTCATTTGGTGTTTCATTTGCTATGCTTTTCTTGGTGTGTTAATGAATGTACAGTAAAGATTGGAGGGATATTTATAAAATATATTTGTATGAACTGCATCTTTTTTTTTTTTTTTTTTTAAAAGTGTATGAACTGCATCTTGATATTCAGCTTTTTAAATTCCTGGTTATTTGTTCCTCTCCAGGGTAGCTGTTGACGTCAAAAAAATAGATTCTTGAGCCAACTTAGAAGAAGATGAAAATAAGATTTTTGGGTAGGAATGAGGGCTGATTGAGCTTTATCCTCTTCCATTGAGAATCATTTTGTCTGTACATGATATAGGGGAAGAGATAGTTGCTTTGTATATTTTTCCTATTTAAAGCTAACACGAAGGATAAATTTGATTCCATAGCTTTAAAAGTATGTTCTTTGGCATATAAAAATACTTTTTCCAAGTAATGAATGGCTCTAAAGCATTCTTCTTTAGTCATAGGAGTGAGACCTGATGTATCTAATGCATATAATTCTGTATTCGAGAAATATTTGCATGCAAATTTAGATTTTTGGGAAAAGTAGGTTCGCCACTTTTATTTCATTCTCGTGATTATATATTTTGACAAGTCGTGATTATATATTTTGACGAGTAGCAAGTCGATTTTTCTTGATCTGGGCGTCAGTTGGGTTGATCCAACCCTCGATTTTTTTCTTGTTAGTGGATTGATTGAAGGTGATGATCTATTTATATGTATGTTACAAAGGTTTCCATGTTTGATGTTGTTTTGTGGCTATGAAGACAATCTCGTATATATGCTATTGATTGTTACATCTTGTGTTGTTTAAACTTTAAACAATTACATTGAAAGGAGAATTGGATAAATTTGTTAAAATAAAAAAGTATAAAAAATCGGAGAGGAAGTCAAAATGAAGAAAAAAAACTATGGATGGACAATTTTTGTCTTTGCGAGTTCAAGGGCCATTTGGCCTTGCAAGTGCATGATTCACGGATAGTAGGTTTAGCTTCTGAGGTTTCTAGCTTTCGGTAGCTTATCTCTCATTTATTAGTCGGAAAGGCAGAACAATTGGCACACACACATGCTAATGAGTAGGATGTAAGGGAAATACCTGCAATATGATCATATCATTAGAACACTTTATGATAATTCTGAGGTTTCTAGCTTTCGGTAGCTTATCTCTCATTTATTAGCCGGAAAGACAGAACAATTGGCACACACGCATGCTAATGGGTAGGATGTAAGGGAAATACCTACAATATGATCATATCATTAGAATACTTTATGATAAAATATGTCAACCAACTAACTGTTGTCGATTTGCCGTGCCGAATGGGGAGATAAGCATTTTCTCTGCGTGACAGCATGGCTCGAATTTTTCAAACTCGAGACCAAAACTCGTAGACCATGCGTGTATTACTACCATGCACGCCCATGGTACAAAAAAACTAGCCACTGGACTAGTTTGAGTTTTGGTTTCGATATATGGTGACTTTTCATCAACAAATTTATTTTTTTGTGAATGGATGGCACCATTTTCTGAAGTGTTGATTGAAAACTATACATAGATGATCGTATTTAATCAAAACGCACAATTAACAACTAACAATCAGAAGATCATAAAAAGTACATTTGATCTAATTCTACTCACATTCAAAATTTTCAAAGTGTTCTTTAAATTTTAGAGGAAATAACAGGCATAAGTTATTTTCTTCTTCAAGGTTTGATCATTCCTACAAATCATTTGCCAAAGTGTCCTATAAACACCTTTCGGCGGCCTTAGTTTTTTTTTTTTTTTTTAATTACAGTTTATAAAATACACAATTTCTCAAATCACTTTTTAACCACACATTTTACCTTAAAAAGATATTAAAAAAAAGTAAAAAAACTGGCCGAACACTCCCTTAAGCACTGATGAGATCAATCTTGAAGGAGTAAATATAGTTTGAGGACAGGGATTTCTCTTTCAAACCATTTTCTTTCAGTTTTGGTGTTCTTAATCTTCTCCTACATTATTTTGTGTAAGTTTTCTCTTCTCCATCCTCTTGTTATACAACATTGATTTTGTTAATTTATACTATGATTATACCACATTGAAAGAGCAAAGTGGGCCTTTGTATCGGTCTCACACATATTTGAGTTGTTTTGTACTCGTCATAGTATCTCGTACTGTGTATTTTTGGAGATTTAAGGTTAATTAATTTGTTTTATTTTTGTCCCTTTAAAATATTAGTGAAGTTCACCTAATGTAGATGAACATTGTGATCAATTACACGTTTCTATTTGCTTTTGTATTTTCCTAAAATCTCCTTGAATAGTTTTATGATTCTTGAAAAGGATGGATCTTGCAAAAAACTTATAGACCAGATAGCTGCCCTCGACTAGAATGTTAAAAATGTGACAAATATAAATTAGAGATTACGAGATGAATATACCGTGCGCCGGAGTATGATATGACAATTTTTCAATATTGAACCTACATGTAATCAATACAAAAATGAGATATAGGTGTTAGGATATAAATATCACATATCGAAAATAAAAATAAAAAACCAATTTATAAGGATTAAGCCCCTCTTTGAGCCCCTTTAATTTTTTTTACACACTTTTCTCTTTCTTTTTTTTTTTTTTTTAAACTATACATTTACTAATAAAATAAATTACACATAAACTCAAAAAGATTCCCTATTTTTTAATCACGCGTTATCCTAAAAATCAATGTTCATTTCAAATAAATTCTTTTAAACAACATCAAGCATAGGCTAATTTTGACCATTCCTTTTAATAATGTTGATATTTTAAGATGAAAGTCTAAGTCTTAATATGGTATCAGAGCTCATTAAGCTTTAACGAGAACTTTGATTAAATTAAGACTCCAAAAAAAGTAGCGAATTTCAAAAGTGATCTACTTGAATGAACCTCCCTCTTGCGGGACATGTTAAGTGATAAATGTTACATTGGTTAAATACCCAAACATATATCAAAATGTAGGGACTTGAGCTACTTCTCTTAACAGTGTTGACATTTAAGATGAAACCCCCAAATCTTAATAGTAGGCAGAGAGCTCAACATTGAAGAGTTTAGCTGGAGGTAACGAGAGAATCTCAACTTGTATGATTTTGAGGTTCAAGTTACATGAGGAAACTAGAAGCTAAAAGAACCGATTGCTTTTACTTTTTGCAACATCAATTTCAATAAGAAAAAACGTACAAATTCTCTACTTCAAAGAACATATTCATACCAATTCCAAAGGTGAAACTGTATGAATGAGGTCCAAGCAATTTGAATGATGGAAATTTCATTTGTTGGTCCTGATTTCAAACAAATTAAAAGCTGCTGTGCATATATCATATGTCAGGGATGGGGATAGGGATAGGGATAGGGATTTTCAAACCATTAAGTACAGACATAAAATCTTGAAATATTGACATGGTTCGCTTTTATATTTGGTACCATTAAGAAAGTATATGATTGTAACAAATGTTATATAATGTATCTGATTTTGACGGACCGGCCGGTCTCAATGCCAACATTGGTTTCAGAGTATCAAATTTGGCAAACTTCTCTAAGTCAAACATGGATAGTCTCTCTCTTCGAGACAATATATATATTCATGAGATAGATATGTGCATTCTCATGGTCCAGGGGCGGAGCCAGGATGAAAACATTGTGGGGACAAACTAATAGAGGGTCAATATAATGGGGACAAAACAACAAAAAATGAGGAGTTGAAATGCAAAATTTTAAAAAAAATTGGACTAAAACGCCAAAGAATCCAAAGTTGAGTGGGGGCAAGTGACCCCATTGCCCCCACAGTAGATCCGCCACTGCTTATGACACGTCATTAGTTGTCTCAATAGAGGAGTGGAAGATGAAATTTATGTTGAAGGCTGATGAACTCTCAAAATCCAAGCACGATGGTTGCGGGTCAGATGGGTTGGTGTGGCCCTATCAATTTACTATTAGTAGTAAAAAAAAAAAAAAAAAAAACCCAAGCATGTTATGGCTATACCAAAATTAAGCACAAGACTTCTGTACTTTTGCTTGAGTCTTGAGTGTTGTTGAGTTTGTGGGTATTGGTAACAGACATGTAATCCACAGTCACTACCCCACTTAGTCAATCTTGCAATTCCTACCCCTTCTTTGCATTGCATGAAATCTTACAAAAAGGTAGCAAACCATTTCCCTAAGGAAAAAAAAAAAAAAAAACAGAATATATTCTTGTGTCAACTATCCAACTTCTTTCTCTTCTTATATATATATATCAGTTACAGAATAGCCTCACTCCTCAAGCCTGCTTCTAAATTCCTCTTTGATAAGCACACTAGTCCATTTAATATATCATATATATGGAGTTGGAATCTGGAAATCAGGAGAAAGTGGGTTTTTTTGTGCTTGGATGTTTGTGGGTTAAGCGCTTTCCAAAGAATTTCCTTTCTGAAATGGTTGAAATTGCTGAGCATGCAAAAAAGATTGCAACAGATGATCCAAGAAAAGTGATCCATTCACTGAAAGTTGGACTGGCACTTAATTTAGTTTCATTGTTCTATTACATTCAGCCTTTGTACAGAAACTTTGGTGACTACACAATGTGGGCTGTCATGACTGTGGTGGTTCTCTTTGAATTCACTGTTGGTAAGTGTAAAGATTTGGGGTCCATCATAAAAGGTCAACATTATTAAGAGGAGTAGTCAAAATCCTTATAAATTGGTCAATGTTTTCATCTTTTTCGATGTGAGATTTTATCCCTTAACATGTCCATTCAAGATGGTGACTCTTTTGAGCAGACCAATCTTGAAATTCATGTACTCATTTTTTTTGAGTCTTAATTGGATCAAATTGCTCGTTGGAGCTTAATGAACTTTGATACCATGTAAAGATTTGAGGTTATTTTTTAAAATGTCAACCTTGTTTAGAGGAGTAGTCCAAACACTTAATAGGAAGTATTTTGCACGTATACTCGACTTGACACACATCTTTATCTTAATCATGTCTGAGTCTTGTTATTATGTTCATTGTACCCATAAAGTTTGTAATAAATATTACTGCTTCGATCCTCAGTACATTTGTACTTGGTTCTGTGATGTGCAAGTTGTGCTTCTATGTTAAAAAACACGTGTGTTCTTTTTCATTTTTCTCCAGGTGCAACACTTGGAAAAGGGCTAAATAGAGGATTGGCAACCCTGGTAGCTGGTGCTTTAGGCCTTGGAGCTCATCACTTAGCTACCATTACTGGAAATACCGGTGAACCGATATTAATCGGAATATTTGTCTTCCTACAAGGTATATATGCTACAAAGTGCACATAGCAACACTTATAATAGACAAGATTTTAACTTCATTTCATTTCTTATGTAATAGTTGTCTTAGTACTTCAATTGAGTATGACAAACAAGCAAATAATGTTCGTCAAGCTCGTTCTGTCAAATTTGTCTCTTGAATTAGACTCTAACGTTATTCGTATTTGTTCGAAGCTGCGGCATCAACATTCATGCGATTCTTTCCGAGAGTGAAGGCTAGATATGATTATGGGATGCTAATCTTCATACTGACATTTTGTTTGGTATCCATATCTGGTTTTCGAACCAATGACCTACTTGAGTTGGCTCAAAAGAGGCTGTATACCATATTACTAGGTGCATCAACTTGTGTGATTGTATCCATTTTTGTTTGCCCTGTATGGGCTGGTGAAGATCTTCACAATCTTGTAGCTCTAAATTTAGAGAGGCTTGGAAATTTTTTAGAAGGTATGATTTCTTTATTTTCATCATCTTATAGCGTCTTCTAGCATATGATGCACCGACAAGGACATGCCAACATGCAATTCTTAAAAAAGTAGTTGATACATTGAATAAATTCTTTAAATTCTTCATTTATATACGGTACAAATTTATATTTATACTTGTTATTAAATTTAGTAGTTGAAATATTTTAAATATGAGTACCTATTTATTATTTAATAATAACTTTGAATTAAAAATATATAATATATCTTATAAAGAAAGAAAAATGAACACTGAGCGTTGGAGGAGTGTCGGTATTCGATACGTGACACACTATCCAAGTGAAGTGTCTGTGCAACACAGCTTCTAGCCAAGCACTAGTTCATTTTTTTTATGCTGGAAGTAGGAATAGTCCATCTACGCTTTTAGTACATGTTTCAGGCATACGCACTATTAATTAAGCTCGTTTTACAGATGAGTTTTTGAATTCGACAGAAGCGAAAGAATCTGAAAATGATGTACGATTTCGGGTTTGCATGAACAGCATTCTGGATTCGAAAAACAAAGAAGAAATCTTGGTAGGTAAATCATTTGTATGGTACATATTTTCGTGGGAACGGAGTTCATTGTCTTCCTGATTTAGAATTTTGTTCATTGGCAGGCTAACTTTGCTAGGTGGGAACCAGGGCATGGCAAGTTCATGTATTGCCATCCATGGACACAATACCGCAAGATTGGGAATTTGACAAGGCAATGTGCCCGCAGAGTTGAAGCCCTCAACTGCTATCGAAATCCGAAAACTCAAGTATATCTACAAACCCTTTAAAACAGGTCAATTTGTTGTGCATAATAGATCCTTGTATAACACAATTCTTGATAAGAAATTTTCTCAAGATTCAATCACGAAGACGTCGTTTTCTCATGACTATTTTGTGGGTTTAACTGATTTCGTGCTACTTTTGTAGGCTTCACAAGAGATCAATGGAATGATTCAGGAGGCATTTTCAAACATGAGTTCAGAATCTGGAAAAGCATTAAAAGTATTAGCATTGGCCATTACAACAATGACTATGCCATCCTCTCCTAATCCGCATATAACGAACTTGAAAATGGCATCTAAAAACTTGAAATCCTTGCTAAAATCAGATTTCTGTGAAGAAATTAACCTTTTGCAAATAATGCCGGTTGCTGCTGTTGCTTCACTACTGATAGAAACAGTTGTCTGTATAGAAAATATTGCTGACTGCGTTAATGAATTAGCTTCTCTTGCAAATTTTAAAGGCAGAAATTCAAATGGAGCTGAAGAAAATTCATCAAAGACACAATGCAGGATTTTTGAACAGCTCCCAGAGGATGAAATTCCACATGGTATTTCCATTAATGAACCAACTTTGGCTAATCAGGAAAGCCAATCTTCTGTTCAAGCTAGTTGTCAGAATTTGACACTGTAAATATTTACAATTTTTCAAACAATACACTCGAGGACGCGTGATTTTCAATTCGTGGAAAAAAGTATTACGCTACTCCTAGTGAAATGTTTGAGAAAAAATTTAACAGAGTTGTTTTGTGTTGTTACCAAATTCATGATGTGTGATAGTAACCTTGTGGCATCTCGTAACACACATATTTGCCCCTGAGAAGGAAGTTTTGTCCTAGGCTTGGCTGTTCAATCTTTATGAGGTTTGTTGGGTGATCTGAGATACGTCCAACTAAGTTTGAAACAAAATCTCCTTTTTAGGGTACAATTCGTATGTCGCGGGATGTCACACCCTGCCATCAACGCATGGCAATTTTTGACAAAAAATATCCTATTTGAATTACTCATACCAATTACTGAGAATTTTGTTGGAAAAATGTTGGTGGAACTTGGAAGTGTTATCTTTTAATTTAAAACAATAAATATTAAATACAGAATTATACATGTAGAATCTGCTACAAACATAAAGTTTCTGCCAAGGAAGCTGCAGAGAAATTTGCACAAAATCATGATCTAAAATCAAGCAACTTTATTTCAGAATCTTCGGTGGCAATAATCTTTGAATAATTTGGATCTCGCACACCACAAATCCCTTCCGTCACTACCCCAATTGTATCACACACGAGTCCCACCTTGAGATCTGAGGCACCAGCTTTTCGCCCATCCCATGGTCCATAATTGGGTGATCCCTTGAGATATGAGACACCTGCTTTTTATCCATCCAGTAGTAGTCCTTCACCTGGACGGTCTTATTTCACCAAACGAGATCATTCACCGTTGAGCGACCCAGACCAAAACCTCGACTATTCTGAGTTCTATGATCGTTTTCAATCAAGACGGTCACAATGTACAACTCATTCTATGTATCACTCTGAGCATAACATGAGGATCATGCCACATGAGTATTATTAAATGTTTTGTACCTACTCCTTGTATTTACAATTTTTCCATAAGCTCGTAATTTAGAATTTGAGTGTTTGTCATTCTACCATTTACGGGAGGTCAGGTGTATGCCCCCTTTTTAAAATTAAAAAAAAAAAAAAATCTTTGAATAATTCACCTGGACTTATTTTCTGCTGACCTTAAAATAGCAGGGAGGCTGAGAATATTTTATGTGGGCTAGCATGATCATATATACACCATCAAATTTGGCAACTTTTCAAATTCCATACTATTTATTCTTTTTAATTTTCATAGTAGTTATTGACTTTCCATTAATTACAATCACACACATACAAATGTATACCCACCCCACCGTCCCATTATAGCCAACCACTACCCACTAACATGCACCTCAACCACCCGCCGGCCGCCACTATGCACCACCATCAAGGAGGTGAGATTTCAATATATATGGAAGGTGATATGATCTGGAAGTGTTGTGAGAAGTTTTCTCCGGTGTTGATGGGACCTCGAGATTTCAATACATAAAAATTTCTGCAAAGGAAGCTGCTTTTATTTCAGAATCTTCAATAATCTTTGAATGTACTGCTTGTTTCATGTTTAGATCTTCATTTTATTTTTATTTTGAAATCTTAGCCGTATGTTTGATGTACATGAAATAGATTGATTTTTTTTTTTTTTTTTAATAGTAGTTTTTGTAGAAGGAAAAAAAATTTGGGTTTATATGCAAAATATTGTATCACTTGAATGTGATTAAAAATGATCACGAGAAAAAAGTTTAAAAAAAGTGATGCTAATTGCAAGTTTCTAGTATTTTATATGTCACATGAAAAATATTTTATTCCTTTCATGATGCTGACACAAATCGCATTCTTTGTTTTTCTAGGCAAATGGCCTCAAGGCTTATTAGACTCCCACTATGGAGGGTTTTTTTTTTTTTTTTTTTTTAAATTTCTTAATCTGTTATTTTTATGTATAAATATAAATATATAATTCTATAAATAATCTTGTCCAATTTGTTGCCATACACTCAAAGTAACTAATATAGGATTTTACATTTATATATACAAGTTATCTTAGCTTTGTACTGAAGTAAAACCGCGTGAAATTTTTGCATATAATTACAATTTTTTTATTGAAAGATTGATAATTTCTAATCTCACTCGTATAATCAAGTTAATATTGTTAATCGTATTAAACATTGAGTTTGCCATTAACATTCCTCCTGTAGTAGAGCTCATTAAGAGCATCTCGAATGGTGGTTTAAAATAAGCTTAAATTGATATATTTAGATCTCCTATGCTGTCTGCAATCTCTCTAGTGGAGATATTCAAAGGAAATATATATTACATTTATGGACAGAAAATGCAAAAAAAAAAAAAAAAAAAAAAAAAAGGTGAATTTATGTCCCTTTTTTTTTTTTTTTTACATTCACAAGTGACAAAAAGTGGATTTAGATCTTTCTATTGGAGCTGAATTAAATTCTTCAGGATGTAAATGAGAATACAAAAATGGTTTTAGAGAAACGAATTTATACCCAATTTTAAATCACCATTGGAGATACTCTAAGAGCTCGTTTGGTCCATGGAAAGTTTTTTATTTTTGTGGTTTTTTTGTATTTTTTTATGGATATGTGGTTTAGATTGATTTGAAAAGTAAAAAATTGTGGACTTGACCAAAGATGAATGGTTGAGATGGAGTTTAAAAATTTTTGGTAAAATTTCTTGATAGACCAAACGGCCTCTAACCGTCTCATCTTGCATTTCTTTCTATAAGAAAAATAAAAAATAATGCTTCCTTGACTGTTTTATTGTAACTTGTAAGTACATTTGACTTAGTTTTAATCTTAACCAATCACGCCCTACGTGCGCAGACGAATAGTTTATGCCTTTATGGCAATTCTTTAGGTTATCTCTATGTTTGTGTGCACTACTAAACATTAATAAATATAAATATACACGTGAGCTGGCCCTCATCTTCCCCATTAATTTATAAACAATAACAATGGACAGATAGATTCAAAATGTTTTTTGTTCTATTTAGATTTAAAATGTTCAATTTTGATCTATTGCCCACGTGAACAATACAAAAATTGATTACAAACAGTAAAAAATTGTCAAGTATCTAATGTTTAAAATGTTGGACACTTGACAATTTTTTATTAAATGTGGACAAATATTATGTTACACATGATGGGCCAACGATGGGTAACAGATCAAACCTCTAAAAATGTTTTAATCATAAATAATTAGCCTCTTTGCTCGTATCAAAGTATCAAAATTTTAGTGGGCAACAACAGATTTAGCCTCTCTTCTCGCATCGAATAAAGATGAAAACATTGATAAATTTATAAGGATTTGGATTACTCCTCTTAATAAGATTGACATTTTATGATGGACACCAAAATTTTAACATGGTATCAAGTTCATTAAGCTCCAACGAGCAATTCATCCCGATTAGAGCCTGTTTAGTAATGCAAAAAATTTCACCACAACTTTTCAAATTCAATTCCAACCATCCATTTTTATTCATGCTCACAATTTTTTTTACTTTTCAAACATTTTAAAACCACATCCATAAAAAAAAATCACAAAAATCAAAATTTTTCACATTACCCAATAGGCTTTAAGACTAAAAAAAATGAGCACACAGGTGCAGCCGTCCAGGGTTCGAATCCTGAAAATTGATCTGGCCTTGTAGTAAGTGGGAGTTACCACCACTCGTGGGGACCTTCAGTACTCTTCACCCTGGCCTCTGGAAGGCACGTCTTACGATTTACCACTCGAACCAATAGTTCAGGACAGAGGCATGGTCGATTCGAGCCCTCAAGGTGTAGGTTACACCTTTTTTAAAAAAAAAGTACGGATTTCAAGATTAGTTTGAATTAACACTGTTTGGTTTATAAATTAATTTATTTATGATTTTGAAGTAAAAAATAGTGGTTAAAAATTTGAGAGAGAATGTATATAGTTAAAAAAAGGTTTGAAAAATTGTGTAATTTATAAATTGAGTAAGATTACCAAACGGAGGCAAGTCTTTGTTCGGCTTATGTGTTATAACATATAATAATTATAATCGTTACAATTTTTAATATTACTTTTTAAAAACATCTGTTTTTCGAAACCATTTTATGACCTAAATTCTACCTAAAAACACAAAAAGCAAGAAATAATAGCTGCTCAAAAGCCGCCGAGCAGATGCTAAATGTACTAAATGTTTGCATACTATGCCTCTGTTTGATATGGTTTAAAATTTTGATTAAAAATTTAGTTATATTTTATAAGGTTCACAACTTTTATCAATTACTCCGTCATTAATTTCATCATTTTCTATCAAAATTTATTAAAATTTTGATTTTTAGCTACACCAAATACGGGCTAAATAATTTTCTTTGTAATTAGAAAAAGGAATAAAGAATAAAACGTTATTATTTAACCAATCACTCCCATTTTCTTTTGACAAAGGATAATCCTTTGTCAAAAGAAAATGGGAGTGATTGGTTAAATAATCATAAAATAAATAAATAACATATTTTCCCTTGCACGCTTCTACTCAGTCTCGCATATAAATTGCTCCCGTGTTACGACAGAGAGCATTGCTTATATATGACGTTTTCTTTCATGCTTTTTGTAGTTTTTATAGAAGAGTGGGATGTCAATATAATATTCAATATGCCCCCATTTGATTTTTTTTTTTTGGTTTAAAAAGAGTTTATTTAAAATAAATAGTAATTTTTAGAAGAAGTGGTTAAAAAAAAAAAAAAATTGATTTATCTGTAATATTATTTTATTAATAAATATGTTATTAAAAAAAAGTTATAAAAAATTTGTTAAATTTTTAAAGAGGTCAAACATGAACTATATCTCAAAGAGTTTCTATATACTCACTGGCGGATAGCGTGGGTCATGGTGGGTCAATTGACCCACCAAAATTTGAGTTTTTTTTTTTTTTTTAAATAGCAAAAAACAAATAAATTAGCAATGATTTTTTTCCCTTACATTTACTTGAATTGATCATTTCAGTTAATTAATTATTTCACATATAAAAAATACTTTAAACAAAAATTCGAGTTTACTTAACTTGTAATTAGCAAAATATAAATGAAAGTAATGTTAGAGATAAAATGGATGAAAATGATGCTGAAGTCGAAAGGGATAACAGTGTTGGGGATGAAACTAATGGAACTGATGAATCTAATCTTGGAGATGTTCCGATTGAAATTAATGTTGGGAATGTTAGGAATGAAAGATTTTAATATGTGGTGATTGGTATTTCTTAAATATTTGTTTACAATTAATTATTTAATTGCTTGTATGAGTTGTGAATATATATCTTAAACATAAATCTACATTTTTCACAAAGACTTGAAAGAAAAAAAATTGGGGGCAACCCGTAAGGTTCATCGTGAAAAATACGAATTCATCTTTTTGCCCCATTACCATTAGATGTCTGCGTCCGCCACCGTATATACTTGTACTGGATAGATAAATATTCGTCAATTGATGATCTCCTATATTCCACAAAACAAGAGTCGTGCCAAGTTAAAATTATATATATCATCACGTAGACCTTTAAATTTTCTAGTACATATATAATGAAAGGTGTAGAAGCAGGAAAAGGAGACATGAAGGTCCTGTGAGCATGAATTATTGAAGAAACTGAAAGCTTCTTAACTCTGCTGCACCCCTAATCTTGACTTGACCCACACTAAGACACGTGTATTATCATTTCTGAATCAATTCAAAAATAAAAAATTGTAAGGCACTTTTAAGCTAAGCCAAACATGGTAGAGTGAGTAGTATATTATTATGAGTACTCACTCATTTGACAAAAGCCGAGAAGTGAGGGGGAGCCGGAGAGAGGCGCGATCATCGTAGAATTGTACTAGTCTGTTAGGTTCGATCCGAACGCCAAGGATTGATAACCATAAAAAAATGAAAACCTTTTTCTGTGTGTTTCTTTTTTCCTTGTAACTATCACCAAGTGTCTTCTTAAGAAAATCAAGAACAGCCCATTCATAAATTTGCATGCAGCACTAGAAAAATCAAGGTTTGTTCAAATCTTTTGATAATATGTACTGCAATTTTTCTTTGGATTTCTTGTTTATGCACTCCTTCTGTTGCCTTACTGGGAATTTTGAATTATGGTCTGTGTGAAAATCTGGTTATAAGGTAATGCAACGAATATGAATTTTGTTCAAAGAAAATTAGTCTTTATTGTTCATGTGGTGGTGTCCTGCCTTTTGGTTTTGGGAACTGTTACTGGTGCTACAAATCAAAATGATTTCAAGATCCTGAATAATTTTAGAAATGGGTTGAAAAATTCAGAGCTCTTGAAATGGCCTGCTGGAGGGAATGATCCGTGTGGCCCTCCTGCATGGCCTCATGTGTTCTGTCAAAAGGGCAGAGTAACTCAGATTCAGGCTAAGGGGCTTGGTCTACAGGGACCTTTGCCTCAGAATTTTAATCAGTTGGATAAGCTTCAGAATCTTGGACTTCAAAACAACAAACTCAATGGAGATTTGCCTACTTTTAGTGGCTTATCCAATCTTCAATTTGCATACTTGGATTATAATCAATTCGATACTATCCCTGCTGATTTCTTCGATGGGCTTAGTAATGTTCGCGTTTTGGCTTTGGATAATAATCCCTTTAACCAGAGCAGTGGATGGTCCATACCTAGTGATCTAGTGGAGTCTTCGCAGTTGGTGAATTTTTCTTGTTCAAGTTGCAATATTGTTGGGCCAGTTCCTGATTTTTTTGGGAAGTTGTCGTCACTCACTTTGTTAAGATTGTCCTATAATAAGTTAACTGGTGGCATCCCACAGACATTTCAGGGCTCAATGTTGCAGGTTCTGTGGTTGAATAATCAAGATGGGGGCGGTATGACCGATTCTATTGATGTCATTGGGTCTATGGTTGGTCTAGCTCAGGTATGGTTGCATGGAAATCAATTTACAGGCTCGATTCCTGATAATATTGGGGATTTAACTTCCCTAAGAGAACTCAAACTCAGTAGAAATCAACTTGTTGGTATGATTCCCCCAAGTATGGCCAATATGAATCTGCAAGTTTTGGATTTGAGCAATAACATGTTTATGGGTCCAATACCAAAGTTCAAAGCTGCAAATGTTAGTTACCAGTCAAATTCATTCTGTCAATCTGATCCTGGTGAGCAATGTGCCCCTGAAGTTACTGCACTTTTGGACTTTCTTCACAATGTGAATTATCCGGGAAGACTTGCTTCTCAATGGACTGGTAATGATCCATGTAAAGGACCCTGGTGGGGGATTACCTGCAATCCGACAAACCATGTTTCTATCATAAATTTGCCAAAGCTTGGGCTTAATGGTACGCTTAGTCCTTCACTTGTGAATTTACAGTCATTGCTTGAAATTCACTTAGGAGGAAACAATCTGGATGGCATGATTCCTGTAAATTTAACTTTGTTAAGATCACTAAGATTGCTGGATATAAGTGGGAATAATTTTGAGCCACCATTACCGAGATTCGGCAATGGTGTGAAGTTAATCACTAATGGTAATCCAAAATTAACTGGTAGTTCACCTAAAGGATCCCCTAAACTACCACCTGATTCACCTGTTACCCCTTCTTCAGATTCACCTGCTACCCCTTCTTCAAATCCTGAATCATCGTCAAACACTTCGTCGCCGCCAGTCCCTACTGATGAATTACCAACATCGTCACCATCCCAAAATTCTAAACACTTCAAACTACTTGTCGCTGTGGTTACAGCTGCAGGTGCTACGGTTTTTACTTTTCTAGGACTTTTTCTGGCTGTCTATTGCCTTAGGAAGAGAGAAGAGAAAAAAAAGGTTGCTGGTGGCTTCGTAACGCATCCAAAAGATTCATCGGATCCTGGTAATAAGGTGAAGATTTCAGTAACGGATGGCCCTTCTTCAGGGGCTCAAAATGATATCACTGCCACTAGTGGGAGTAGTGTTGGATTGGAAAATTCTCACGTGATTGAGGCTGGAAACTTGGTCATTTCAGTTCAAGTCCTTCGCAAGGTGACCAATAATTTCAAACAAGAAAATGAGCTTGGACGTGGAGGTTTTGGATCAGTTTATAAGGGAGAATTTGAAGATGGAAAAAAAATTGCTGTTAAGAGAATGCAAGCCGGGATAATTAGTAACAAAGCAGTGGATGAATTCCAGTCAGAAATTGCTGTGCTTTCAAGCGTCCGTCACCGGCATCTTGTATCCCTTTTGGGGTACTCAGTTGAAGAAAATGAAAGGCTTCTGGTTTATGAATATATGCCTCAGGGAGCTCTAAGCAGACATCTTTTTCGTTGGAAGAGTCTGAATTTAGAACCTTTGTCTTGGACAAGAAGGCTTATAATTGCTCTTGATGTTGGTAGAGGGGTAGAATATCTTCATACTTTAGCACGCCAGAGCTTTATACACCGAGATCTCAAATCATCAAACATTCTTTTGGATGACGATTTTCGGGCAAAAGTTGCAGATTTTGGATTAGTGAAATTGGCTCCTGACAAAGAGAGGTCTGTTGCAACAAGGTTGGCTGGAACGTTTGGATACCTTGCACCTGAATATGCTGGTAAGAAAATATTATTTAATTATCTGAACGATGGTACTGCTGTTTCTTTCTTATATATGTCCCTGCTGATTCATGTTTCTGTTTTTACAGTGACGGGAAAAATTACCACCAAGGTTGACGTCTTCAGTTTTGGAGTGATATTGATGGAACTTTTGACGGGTTTAGTGGCACTTGATGAGCAACGTCCTGAGGAAAGCAGATACTTGGCCGAGTGGTTCTGGCAGAGAAAATCAAACAAAGATAGTCTTATTGCTTCCATCGACCCTGCCATTGACGCCAAAGAAGACATTTATGAAAGTATTTACATCTTAGCTGAATTGGCTGGACATTGCACTGCTCGTGACCCAAATCATCGTCCTGACATGGGACATGTTGTGAATGTGTTGGCTCCACTGGTTGGTAAATGGAAACCAGTTGAAGAAACAGATCAGCATACTGATTTCGACTTCGCTTTACCTCTCCCCCAAATGTTGAAGGGCTGGCAAGAAGAACCTGCTACTCAAGATTTTAGCGGTACTAGTCAAGATAGCAAAGGAAGCATTCCTTCTAAGCCATCAGGTTTTGCAGATTCATTCACTTCTGCTGATGCTCGCTAAGTAAAAGTCTTTCCATAAAAATACATGTTGCCTTTACCTGCTATAAATTGCTTGTCCTTATTATCAGTTTATGCTAATTTGTGCAATACATGAACAATATTGATACTAGAACACCCTACAGATACTTCCAATGTATCATTTCTGTAATCGAAAAATGAAGAATACGAGCATTTGGATTTGAAGTGATCGGTTATAGGATCAATGACCATATTTCATGTCGATGCGCGCGAATGATAAGCTACTGTGACTGTGCAGTTGGATGATGTCAAAATCTGTAGCACGTGTACACCTGAAAACTTTGCATTCTGTTATTTCAGCATGTTCAACTGAATTCCAGAATTAGACTGTGATTGTACAATTTGTAGTTTGTACTGTTGTTCATGTAAATTGTCATTGTGCTGTCAAAAGCATATTTTAACACCATCACAATCTCTTGGCCTTTACTTGATGCGAATGCAAAATATGTGAAGGTATGAAAAAATACGCATTCAAATACTTGGAAAGATGAACTACTAATTCCCTTTAGTGTGCGTACACCCTAATAGGTACCATGAACAGCAGGTGACAAAACGGGGCATAATGCTCCCTTAAAACCCGCAAAAAGCCTACATAGTACTTACATTTGACAGTAAGGTCCTCCATAGATTCCAAGACAAAAAACATGAGAAAAAGGAGCAAATTAAGGAGACTCAAGTTACTCTGTCATAGACTAACTTTTTTGGTTTGGTTTTCCTTTTCCTGTCTTTTGAACTTGGATAAAATGAGAGAAGAGTTTAGTTTTCATGGAGTCTGGGGTTTTGTTGGAGTGTGGCCATTATGGTGCATAGGGTCAGGACCGGCCGGAACTCTCCTCAGTTCCCAATCCTCAGGCATCTCATTGTAATTTCCGAAGGTTGGAAACATTGCAGCTGGTCCACCACTCTTAAAAACCATCTCCTTCCTGTTCTTGCACTCTGCAAAAGAATTAAAAAACCAAAGACTAAGAAATAATATTGGAAGAAAGAAGATGGTGAGGCAGCAATGTGTGTGTATTGAGAGAGAGAGAGAGAGACCAGCAGCTTGTAGCATCACCAGTGTAAGAACCAGCAGCACAAGAAAGCCTTTAGCTTTGTTAATCCCCATTTCAGTGTAGAAGTCTCCAATGAGTTGGACAGAGAGGAGTGAATAAAGGCCAATTTATAGGGAAAATTTGACTTAAGGTCTGGAAATTATGATTGCCCAGCAGCCATTTTTTATGGATATTAACACCAAATTTATATGATAAGACACTGTACACACCATAAAATGTAAAAATCTTTTACAACACAACCCCAGTAGATATATGATTGCGCCGTTTTAGATGTGATGACATCACCACTATCAGTTCAGCATGCAAATAAACAAGTTTTACTCCCAGTTTCTGTCATGAAGAGATTCCATTTCGGTACTATCTATAGAACAGTATGTGGGCGTAGTATTTTCTGGTTGCAGTGGGATATTGAGGATGGTACACCTGGGATTTTGTCAATAGTGGTAATGCTGAGGATACGTAATCATTAAAAGATAGAGGCGAGCTAGCTGTGTAGTGTAGGTATCAGATCATGTCCAACTCCATCAAGAGAAGAGACTGATTGATAGATAGATATACCCTTTACAGGGACTTCTGTCTCTCTGTTTCAATTGCATGGAGATGCAGGTGAACAAGAATTTTTTTCTTTTTGTTTATAAACATATTTATAAATAACACAATTTATCAAGTCACACACATTTTTTCTCTCTAATTTTCAACATTTACTTTTATTTCAAAATCATAAATAAACAAGTTTATAAACCAAACAATGTTGCCATAATTGTTACCCACAAAGTATCTTTGGTACTTAAATTTTTTTAAACTTAAGTAGTTTTTTAAGTGAAATGTGCGATTGAAAACTGGTTTGTCAAAATGTGTGTTATTAAAAGGTGATTTGAAAAAAGTGTTTATAAACAGTTTACCAAACATAGGCATAATACGATATTTGATGCTAATGATAACTTAGCCTTGCAAAGTATTATGCCCGATGTGATTCGATAGTCCTCCCCGAACCCCATTCCCTGTTTTATCTAGGATTTTCGGGATATTTAATACAATATTTGATGCTAATGATAACTTAGCCTTAATACGTGGACTACATGGTCATTTTTTCATTGCAAAATGAAAAACATTTAATTGAACTTTAAATGACCATGTAGTCCACGTATAATTCTCCAGAAAGATAAATTAAACCAAACCAAACGATGACTTCAAGTTGCAATAAAAATTCCAAGGTAAAATCAATCTTCAATGCTCATAATTGATAAGTAAGTTTTTCGTACTAAACAATTGTAAGTGTTTTAGGATATTATATTACTAATTATATGTTTTAGGAAAAACTCTATTTTGGATGCGTTTCAAGGCAAAACGAAGAAAAGAGATTGAAATTATTTAAAAAATGACAAAGTGAGACTCAAGTGCAAAATCAAAAATTGAATAACGTGAATTATCATGAATGAAGACATGGACTACATAATTAGATACTTAAGGATCAATTTGAATTGTTTGAAAAAAAATTGAGGTCTTAAAGTACATTTTCTTTTCGGGGAATTTTCAAAAATGTCCAATTTCATGCTAATCACAAAAGTTATGTCCAAAGTTAATAGTTTTTGCAAAAATGTCCAAATTTTGGTGTAATTTGACTATCTTACCCTTAGACATTTGAGTTTTCAATACTACTTAATATCCATTAGTTCCATTCAAACCTTGGATAATAACCAATATAATTATTTAAGACAAATATTTTGAATTTCCATTATCATCTTCTTCACAATTTCATTAGTGACATGGCTGGAAATGGTTGAAAATTTTTGAGAACAAATTTAACAACATATTGTGGAATCCATTTGGCATACAAGAAATTTCACTATAAGGTATTATTCTCAAATTTTTGTTTCCAATTAAAACTTGCTTCTACTTGTTTTGCATAATCTTACAAAAATGGAGATAAATACTAGATAATTAGTTGAAGTAATTTTTTAGATTATCAAAGTATTGTTCCCCAATATTATGATCATTGTGTTGTATTATTCTCAAATCATGTCACTTTTTATATCATTTATGTTAGTAATATTAGGTTGATGTATATTGAATATGTCATTAATGGTGAAAATGAAATAATTCTAAAAAGGGGTAGTTGAAGAAGAAGATATATGCAAGTGTTGAAGGAATCCCGATACATCATTCTCGACATTTTAAAATATCGAGAATGACATTTAAAATGTTGTTCTAGACAGTTTTCAAAATGTCGAGATAGCTTTTAAAATGTACTCACCATTGTTAAACGTTTGAAGCACATTATTCTAGATAGCTTCTTTGTGTCCGCTTATCTCATGTTAAATCATCATAGTATTTTTCCTAGCATCTAGGTATGACATATAATAAGGTTTGTTGTCTCACACGGTAGAAGTTTTCTCAACATTGATGACAATTGGAAGTTGCTTGACAACCGGATAACATCCATTGTTGTTTGAAGTGATGTTACATTCGAGGAACTTCTGAATTTACTTTCTGAGAAGCTTATTGACAGACTCAAATTTCAAATTCAGTTAAAATTCATTGTTCCAAACATGAATATACCACCAGTTGATGTGCTAGATGACGAGGACTTGCAGTGGTACATTTTTGTGCACACACAAGCTGCCTTGTGTGTAATTGTTGAAGAACTTGATCCAAATAGCTTTAATGTTAACACTATTCAATGTTAACTACCTACTCTTTAATCAATGCATTAAATCATGTTTGACATGTACTTTAAATTTGTGATTTCCTAAATCTTAACTTTTTGTTTTTACTGTAGTACAAGTCAATCAGAAAGTATTTACCTAGTCTTCAAGCACCAAGATTTAAGGTTAAATTATACTTCTGTTATTGGCACTTGAATATATGTTATGAACTGCTGCAATTCATAAAAGGGGGTCGGCCAAAAAACAAACATAATATTACATCTATTATTGTTATGTCAGTGTTTAAGGAGGCAATGTGAGATATTAACAAAATCTCGAGATTCATCAAAAGTTTCATGACATTGTACAACGTTCTCGACATTTGGAATTGTCATTCTCAACATTTGTTCCTGTTTTTCTAGACACTTGACATTTCCAAATGTCTAGATTGAGAAAATCTGTTCAGAATAGATAATGTATGCAAACAATACATCAAAACCCATTGAACTATGGAAACAAAACTCTAACTGTAGCCACTAGTAGAAAAACAATATTTCAATCACATAACAACTTCATAATAGATAGTCTTCATCATAGATGGGCTTCAACGCAAAAAGTATATGGAGGAAAATGTTTTTAATTCTTTCTCTTGTCATCATGCTTGACCTTCTTTCGTCCACTGCGTGTGGAAGGAGTCTTCGTGATTGCACTTGGAATTCTTATCCGGCTGGAACTTGGAATTCTTATCTGGCTGTAAGTGTTTGATTTTTCCAGTGGTCAAAACACATTGATCAACATTCAACACCAACACATTTTCTTCTTTTACACTTTTTTCCATTTCAATAGGTAGCATTATAAAGAAAAACATTTAGATTAAATTAGATTAAATCTACTCTTTTTTCAGCTTCAGAAATCAATTTTATCATTTTCATCAACTTAGATCAATCATTAACAGATTAAAGCTGGCACACAAATAAAAAACTCCGAATCGTCTTTAATCATCAAATAATGCTAATGACCCATTTCAAATTACATAAGCTTGCTAAAAACTCAATGAAGTTCTATATTCTCCTGAAACTCCATCATGATCATAGCTCCCCTAAATGTATATATAAAGCTATATAATCCAACATGAAATTATCATTGTGCGAAAGTGAAGCTGTCTTATAATACTTATAATGCACTATTCATTTATCATATGATCACTCTACCTATAAAAATATCCCAGTACATGGAGCAAGTCACCATAAAAAATACTCTTGTTTTACCAAACATCCTTGCTCCATAATTTGTCTAGCTTCACTACCCGTAAAAGTTAATTTTTTGAAACAGATTTATGGCATTTGACACTACGAAAATTACCTCATCGCAAGACATAGCAAATGTGAATAAATGACAAACCAACAAAATGAAAGGATGATACAGTGCAAGAAAAATCCAACCTGTGCAAATGCAAGGTTCAAAAGGTAGTAAAGAAATTCCCACCAGTGATCTGTAGAAATTTTTCTTCTCACCAACGGTAAGGCTTTTGAGAATCGCAAGAGAGGGTTTTGGATTTTTTTATGTGAATGGTAGGGATTAAGTTAACAGAGAGAGATGTGACTCTATTTATTGAGATGTGTGAATAGTAAAGACGTGCCAATGATAGATAGGATAGTTTATGTGTCAAACTTTCATTAGCTATCACAATAAAAAAAATTATATTTAAAACTTTGTCCTGAATGCTGGAATTTCAGATTTATATTAAGGGTATTTAAGTGTAAAATTCAAGGAAATGGACATGACAAAAAATTGGGACATTTTTGCAAGTGATAATGTAAAAATGGACATTTTGTGTAATTTCCTCTTTTCTTAATGATAATTGAGCCTTAAATATGATTTGAAATTGGACTCCTTGGGATACAAAATAAGTCGGCAGAATAGTAGAATACATATATATCAAAAAGACTTCTCAATGGATGAGGAGGGAGGTAATTGGATGAAATAAATTGAAGACTACACAAGTGCATACGCAGGAGGAGAATTCTTGGTGGATTAGGAGTCGGTGGTAGAATATAAAACATTGGAGAGACATAAGATGGGGGGGTGGAGATCAAAGGAGTTGGAATTGAGGAGAATATATACACAAATTAGGTGAGGCTCGGCAGGGAATTTCTTCTAGCAACAAAGGTAGTTCTTGGTAGAATTAATTGGAGGGAGGTGCTGATCATATACACACGGCAGTGGAGGAGTAGAGAGAATTGGAGATATACATATATATACATAAGTCGGCAGATAATTAAAGGTTGGAGCATATTTCTTGAGGATTCGACTGAGAATATATACATTAGGGAGAGCTTTGGGAATAAATTGGAGTCTTCAAGCTGTTGGACAGATAACCCAAACAAAAACACAAAGTTTTATTGATCTTACAAACGATCTTTACAATAATACAAAATTTTGTATCAAAAATCAACAGTTTTACACAAAACATTTTGAAAACTACAGATCGCACAAACTGCATAAAAAACTCTCAAAAAATAGAATCAAAGCGTGCTTACAACGAGCACTAGTAAAACTCTCTAATTGATTACTACAAAGTAGAAGAAATTATACGGAACTTCTTCTGAAGAATCAACACGAATTTAGAGAGAGAAAAAGGCCAAGAACGAAGAAGGTGTATGAGAGAGATGTGAGAGAAAAAGTATTTGATTCAGAATGAAAACGAATGCATCTTCTGGACTCTTCATCGAGCTTTAAGGGCAAAGTGATCCAACGGATTTGGAGGCTCCAGTTGTGTTGATCCAACGGCCTCAACTGATTCTGTTTGGATCAAGAAAAACGCGTTTTGATCATGCGATTTGGGCTCCGGGTTTGGACTCAACATTTGACATGGTTTGGGCAGACATGTTGGACTAATTCTTTCGGTTTGGGTTGAATTGCAGAATGGGCCAAATTACTCCACAGATCTTCCCCTTAATTTGGTGCAGTCTGCAGCTGTCTTCATTCCAGTTTTCAGATGTATTCAGCTCCCATATAAGGTTTTCTGTAAAACACAAAATAGCAGTATCAAATTCAACAATGTTAAGCAATTTCAGAGCATTTTTAAATTTAGCTATAGGTATTACTTTGGTTCCAGCATCTGCTGGATTAAGCTGTGTAGGAATCTTTATCAATTTTACATATCCTTTTTCAATAATATCTCTAATAAAATGAAATTTTACATCAATATGTTTGGATCTTTTATGAAAAACGGGATTTTTGCTCAGGTACAAGGCACTTTGACTATCAGTGCAAATTTCAACCTCAGACTCATTTAAACAGTTAATTTCACTAAGTAATCCCCTCAGTCACGTGCATTCTTTTACTGCATCAGTGGCTGCAATATATTCTGCCTCAGTTGAGGAAAGAGCAACGAACTTTTGTAGTTGTACTTTGCAACTGATGCAAGAATTATTTAGAGTAAAAAAATAGGCTGAAGTAGATTTTCTGTTATCAACATTCCCAACAAAATCAAAATCTACAAAGCCTTTAAGTTTAAAACCATTTGCAGACTTAGAATACATAAGGCTCAGAATTAAAGTCCCTTTCAAATATTTCAATAATGATTTCAAAGTTTCCCAGTGTGGTTCACCTAGGTTACTCATAAATATGCTTAAAACACTGACTGAGAAGGCAATATCAGGTTTGGTTGAGACCATGAGGTACATCACAGAGCCTACTGCATTTGAGTAGGGCACATTAAGCATTATGTGAACCTCTTCATCAGATTTAGGACATTGTTCACTTGACAATTTGAAATGAGCAGGTAATGGAAGTGTAACAGGTTTAAAATCAAATAGAGAAAACTTTTTTCAAAACTTTTTCAATATAACCCTTTTGATTGAGAAAAAGGTTTCCAGCTGATATATTTCTAGAAATATCAATTCCAAGTATTTTTCTAGCTGGTCCTGGGTCTTTCATTTCAAATTCATTTTTCAAATTCTCTTTTAAACAGGAAATATCATGCAGACTTTTTCCAGCAATTAACATGCCATTCACATACAAAAGCAGGTATACAGGTTTAGATTTATCACTTTTGAAGTAAAAACAAGGATCATATTGACTTTTCTGAAAATTTAAACTCTGAATGTATGTGTCAAATCTCTTATACCAGATCAGTTTTATTTTTCTTTTCAAAACCTTTAGATTGTGACATGTAAATTGTTTCATCAAGTAAACCATATAAGAAAGCAGTCTTCACATCCATCTGCTCTAATTCTAAATTATTTTGAGCAACTAATGCAAACCATATCCTAATAGAAGTAAATTTCATAACAGGAGAAAATATTTCATTGTAATCTATGCCTTCTTTTTGGGAAAACCCTTTAGCAACTAACCTAGCTTTATATCTAGGCTTACCCCCTTCTGAATCAGCATCTTTAATCTTAAAGATCCATTTACAATCAATCAACTTTTTATTAGGAGGTTTTTCGACAATGGTCCAAGTCTGATTTTTATTAATGAACTCATTTCCTCCTTCATGGCCTCCAGCCATAAATTTTTCTCTTTAGATTCCATTGCTTCTTCAAATGAGCAAGGTTCAAATTCTAAAGAGAAATACAAAGTGGAGGCAGAGTAATATTCAAAGTCATCTGATCTAATTGGAAGTCTAACTTCCCTCCTAATTCTATCTCCGACTAACTGATAATTATTTAAGTTAGTTTCATCATCACTTATATCAACAAGCACTGCAGGTGAGGTGGCTGCAATGACATCAACTGGAATATGTTGGGGTTGCTCGGGCTGAATATGAGTATCATTAAAACTCACTTCAGTTATTAAAAAATCATTTTCACAAAGTGAGTTTTCAAGTTTTTAAGACTTGCAGGGAAAAATATTTTCATTAAAAACAATTGATCTGCTCAAAATGATTTTAAAATCTTTTTGTTCTTTAACCCACAGTCTGTAGCTCTTTACCCCTTCCCCATAACCAATAAAAACACATTTCAGGGATCTGGGATCAAGTTTGGACTGAGACTGATCAGCATAGGCTGCACAGCCAAAATTTTTAAGAAATGAATAATCTGGAACTATATCATTCCAGATCTGATCTAGAAAGTTATAGTCCACAGAGTTTGAAGGACATTTATTTATCAAAAAAGATGCAGTTTTAACTGCTTCCCCCCAAAAAATTTTTGGTAAATTAAATTGGATTAACATGCACCTTGTTCTTTTAAGCAAGGTCCTGTTTATCCTTTCAACAACCCCATTTTGCTGTGGACTGTATGAAACAGTCCTATGTCTAAGAATACCTTGTTGCTTGCAAAGATTTTCAAAATCAAAATTACAGAACTCTAAACCATTATCAGTTCTGATAGTTTTCACCCTTTTGTTTTTCAAATTTTCAACCAAGGTAATCCAGTCTTTAAAAACAGAAACAGTTTGGTCTTTAGATTTCAGCAAATGTACCCAGGTTTTTCTGGAATAATCATCAACAATGAGCAAAAAATATTTATATTCAGAAACAGTGTAAACATGGGTAGGGCCTCATAAATCAGCATGTAAGTATTCAAGAATGTCATTAGATTTATGCATGCCTTTACCAAAAGATGATTTTTTTTGTTTTCCCAGGATATATTCTTCACAGAAAGGTAATTTTAATAAAATGTCTTTACCAAACACCCCAATATTTCCCAACAATTTAAGACTCTTTTTCCCTACATGACCAAGTCTTTTATGCCAAAGATTAGACAAAGTCATTATTAGCATTTTCAGCAGTAAGGGAGACATAAGAATTGGGTTTTACAGAAAGAATGTAAATTCCATTAGACTTAGCTGTACTAGTGATCATCAAATTATTTCTCAAAATTTTTGTGTATCCATTATTGACTCTAATATCATATCCTTCATCATCTAAAATTCCTAAGGAGATGAGGTTTCTTCTTAGGTCAGGAACATACCTAGTATGATTTAAGGTCAAGGTATTATTATCACAAAGTTTCAATATCACTTTCCCAACCCCTTTAATGTCACAGGATACATCATTACCCAGTTTCAGAGAACCAGAAGCATAATCAGAGAAATTATCAAACAAATCCCTATGAGGGCACATATGATATGTACAGCCAGAGTCAAGAATCCATTCATCTTTCATTTTTGAGAAAGTAGTCACATAAACAACCCCACTATTATTCTGAATATCCACAGTTTCTTGTTGATCATTGTTTTTATTATCCCTTACTTTCTTGAAAAAAATTATTGACAAGATGACCTATTTTACCACAATAGAAACATTTCCTAGTGTCTTCCATTTTTCTATCAAATTTGTTTTTATCATATCTTTTAGTATCAAATGTGTTATGATCGAACCTCCTATCAAATATTTTATCCCTAGGTTTGTTAGGTATAAGTTTCTTAGTCTGATACTCTTTTATCTAACTAGGATTATTCTTATTGTGGTTCCAAGTTTTATTATTACTACCCTTGAAGGAAGTCTTACCCCTAATGAAATAAGACTCGGCATTATAGACTTCTTTAAGTTCAGATTTAGACTCAAGCTCTTTAATCTTAAGGGAGCTATGAATTATTTCCACAGATAATTTTTGGCCACCATATTCCAGAGCATTCCTAATATCCTTATACTTATCTCCCATACCATTTAACAAACAAACAACTCTCTGATCTTCAGTAGTTTTTTCCCCAGCATTTAGAAGGTCCTGAGTTATTCTATTAAACCTATCAATATTCTCTTCAGCACCCATGGGAGGATCAAATTTGAAGCTAAAGAATTGTTTACATAAAAAACATTTATTTGGAAGAGACACGGTAAGGAAGAGTTCTTCTAGTTTATCCCGAAGGTCAGCAGCTGTTTTAGTTTCCCCTACTTTCCTAATTAAAGTATCAGAAAGGTGAAGAAATAGTGTACTCCAAGCTAGTTCATCTTGTTCAGTTCTCCTTTCCTCTGTCAAATTCTCAGGCCAGGTTTCATCTATAGCCTTAGCACATTTTAGTTGGAGTAAAAGAGCTTTAATTTTCTGACGCCACAAACTGAAGTCCCCCTTCCCATTCCAAATCTCAACCTTAACCTTAGCAGTAGTCATTTTTAAAATATTTTAGAAGAAAAGTATTACAGATATTCAGAAATAAGAAGATAACAAGTAATCAACAATGTTTAATAAACTGTAGAATTACAAAAAATCACAGAGATCAAATTTTACAAAGTGATCACAATATTAAGCAACAATAACAACAAAGAATTATACAGGAACACACAAAATGGATAAAAGCAGTCAAGAACAAGAAAGATAATATCTTTCTTTTCTTCAACCCTTCTTAGGTTGGCCCAGAACTACCTCAAATTCCCGGATTCTCTAAAGGAATCCTGGACAAAGGACAGTAAAGGAGTCCAAGAGGGCTTCAACGGAGGAAATATGAAAGATAAACAAATGGGTTCAAAAAACCCTAAAGATTTGAGGTATTTCACCTGATTGATGCGAATATTTTTCAGCGATTCAATTCCTTTTAGGGATTTTTCAACAACAGTAGATCCGGTTGCAGAATTTTTTCAGATTCACACTCCAGTATGCCAAAGAACCAACAAATCCATAACACAGATGTACAAATCTAGAAAGATCTTATGAAAAATTCAAAGATATCAGACGATTCAACCTTGGATTTTTCAAATCTGGGTTTTCTTCAAAAAATTTACAGGTTTCCAGAAAAGATTTCAAGATCTTTAAAAATCAGAGACTTTCTTTCGCGTATCAGAAACCCTAAGGCTCTGATACCACTGTAAAGAATTTAAAATCAGAAACCCAAACAAAAACACAAAGTTTTATTGATCTTACAAACGATCTTTACAACAATACAAAATTTTGTATCAAAAATCAACAGTTTTACACAAAACGTTTCGAAAACTACAAATCGCACAAACTGCGTAAAAAATCTCAAAAAATAGAATCAAAGTGTGCTTACAACGAGGACTAAAACTCTCTAAGTGATTACTACAAAGTAGAAGAAATTATACAGAATTTCTTCTGAAGAATCAACACGAATTTAGAGAGAGAAAATGGCCAAGAACGAAGATGGCATATGAGAGAGATGTGAGAGAAAAAATATCTGATTCAGAATGAAAACAAATGCATCTTCTGGACTCTTCATCTGGATTTAAGGGCAAAGTGATCCAACGGCTTTGGAGGCTCCAGCTGTGTTGATCCAACGGCCTCAACTGATTTTGTTTGGATCAAGAAAAACTCGTTTTGATCATGCGATTTGGGCTCCGGGTTTGGACTCAGCATTTGACATGGTTTGGGCTGACATGTTGGACTAATTCTTCCGGTTTGGGCTGAACTACAAAATGGGCCAAATTACTCCACAAAGGTTGGCTGGAGATATACATATTATTATATATACATTACCGAAGAGAGAGCCGTTGGGGGTGGATAAAAATGGTTAAAGCTGGGAGGAATTGCTGGGTATTGAATTAAGTGGAAGAAGTGGTCAGTTTGTATTGGTGGAATTGAGGGATGTAGTTGCTGGGAATTAATATAGGAAGTCAGCAGGTATAGTATTGGGAGGAAAAAAAAAGTCTCGGCTGCTGGAATAATTGGAAGAAGTGGAGGCACCGATTGGTCTTGAGTGGAGGAGGCAATCGACTGGTTTTGAAACCATAGGCAAATTTGGATTCCATTTTCTTGGTGCATTTAATCGGGTGATGTCTATCAATTTTTTTCATTTATTATTTACATATTAAGATGTTAGGCTAATCTATTTTATGTATTGGATGAAGATGAAACTTGTTGATTATTTATTTCAATTCAAGAATTAGTAGTTTAATAATTTATTGTGTTGTCTTGATTGATCTTACATGCTTTATTGTTATTAATTTGATTGATTGGTCATCAATTAAATATATTATTGTTTGTTGTAGTCTTGGAAAAGTCACAATAGGTTTGAACATTACATGATCAACACATGAACACTAGATGTTAGGAAACACTATGGCATGTGCTATTGAATGGATAATTACGTGATTTAATACGTTCTAAACATTCGTATTCGGGCTATGAATAGATTCGTTTCATATTTAGGATATATTTAATTTGTCTTGGAAAAGAAAATTAATTGCATGTGAATTATCGATTGTCAAGCAATGTATGAATGATTTAAACTACAAAATTGTGGAATTGAGATAGGTGGTAACAAGTGGAGTCGGATTCCAATACATGCTCCCATTCAAATTTACTCCTCCAACATTTTTATTTTCTTTATTATTTATTCATTGCAATTTTTAGTTAGAATAGATAGACAAACAAAACCATCTTTTTTATTTAATGTTTCAATTAATTGAATTGACGATAGACTGATAATTAAGACTAAACATTATTCCTCGTAGGAACGATACTCTCAACTCATCACATTTATTACTTATCAACGATCCCGTGCGCTTGCGGGATTCAACCGAACACTCATGAAACATATCTTGTACTTCACCCTCTCACGTGGCCATAATGCGTCCAAGTAAACACTCTCTTTTAGTTGGAAAAAGGGTCTTTTTTTTTAAGAAGGAAAAACTTATTCATTCATAACATCGGAAATGAAGAGCGGGGGAAAATTACACCATTCAAGCGAATTAGACAAAGAACTTGTCACCCTAGCTAATGCATGAGCAACACTATTTGTTGATCTGCTAACCCAAGTAAACCTAAGGTTAGGGAACTCTCGAGCTAATCTTTAACTGTCAGCTTCGATAATCAAATCAAAGTAGGAGTAGTTCACCTCCTCATGATGGAGGGAATTATGGACAAACATGGCATCCATCCCGATTACTTTAACTGCAAGGAACCGAAGTTTAATCCATAACAATGCTTCACGAACGCCCAATGCCTCAGCTATTGTAGGGTCGGTACTCCCCAAATGGGAGTAGATTTATGGGTAGAACAAATGAAAGGTTGATGATATTACAATAAGGCCTAATGTTTATGTTTTTGCAGAATGTATTATATCTTGGCATGCTATTTAACACGTGATAAAATTGTCTCATATGCTAAGAAGTTGTTTAACGAAGTTTTTGATGTGAAAAGAAAAAAAAAAAAAAAAAGGTTGTAGATATTGATAAAACAGAGGAAATGTGTTGATGAAAAAATTGATAAAAGTTATGAGTTTCATAAAATAGATGGCTAAAAGTAATTAGTGATTTTATCGTTATTTTTTAACAACTTTTTAAGCTATAATAAACAAGCACTAAGATTGGGAAATGGGAAATGCTTTAGATGTCAAACACATTCAAAGACAAGTGTCACGTGAATGTATTTCCACAATACGGTATATGTTGCAATTAAGGTTCATGAAAAATGTCACATTCAAGAAAATATTTTCTTACTATTGTTGTTTGGGTGCAAGTTGGAAATAGAATTCGTTTTCCACGGTGCAATCACTTTAAGCACACATTTTTGGTCAATTCCATGGAAAATAATTTCCCATGAAGGTGGTGATTCTTTGTTTTCCAGCTAACATGGAAAATATTTTCATTTCCACCTTTACGAATCAAACGCACCCTCTTACTGTAGCAGCTACAGTTGTAATTGGTCCATGTCCATGTAGCATGACCCATGATAGTAGTAGAAAAGGATGTTCCACTTTAAAAAAAAAGGGTTAAAAATTGTTAATTTTAGGGCATGTATGGTCATATGCATTTTTTTCAAAATTTTCTCATTTATATTTTTCAACCACATGTGGGATCCACCACTTTTCATATTTTTAACCACATTCTCTCAAAACTCCAAAATTCCTCAAAATTTTGAAAAAATACATGAAACCAAAGGGCTCTTAGCTGAGAAGATTTCAAAGAAGGTTCTCGGCCTATATAATTTTTTAATACGAAGAGCCAAATGTCACGGCTCGATTTTTCTCTACTCATGTGGCACGGTAAGGATTTTATATTGTTGGATTATTAATATGTGCACTAACATGTCTCGTGCAATTGCAAGTAAATATTAACGAGACTCCTTCCCAAAGTCTTGTTATACTTGTTATATAGCTTGATGACCTGTGTGTGGGAGGATAAGCTGACCCGTATGTTTGCAGTTATCGTGTTTGTCTAACGGTAGGTCCGTTTCAAGATATTTCAAAGTGGGGTCATTCAGACGTTGCATTGTTGGTAGTTGTGGCCAATGACGTGCGTTCCTATGAAATTGATTTTGGGCCATTAAATGCGTGACTTTGTCGGAGCTAAAATGGAAAAACTATACAAGTAAGCTAATCAAAATGACGGAGGAAAACTTTGAATTGACGAAAGGAAGAAAGGCATATTAGGTGTAGTCGTGCTACACATGCATGTTTGTTTCATTGAATGTGGCAATATGTTGAGAGAATCCACAAAGAGGGGTATCATGTGGGAAAACTTGACAAGCGAGGGAAGCCGCAGCATGACAAGGATCTTATATTGTCCGATTATTTGGATATGCACAGACATGTCTAATGCAATTGTAAGTAAATATCAATGGGTCTTCTTTTCAAAGTCATGTTATACTTGTTATATAGATTGCTGACCTATTTGTGGGGACATGTTGACCCGTATACTTGCAGGCATCGTGGGGGGGATTTGTCAAAATAGTTGCTTTAGGGATGTAATGTTTCAAAATGCCCATTTTTTACAAAGTGTCTTTATTGCCCTTAATGAAATAAACTATTTTCTTTGCAAGACATATCCCTGAATTAGTCGAGTTGATTTAATTCAATACTTTTTATTATATTCATATTCTTTAATCTTTTAAGTTCTTCTAAAAATGCTCTATATTGTGATAATTTCTCAAAAGATTTAGGATGTTTTTTCTTTGTTATATATCCTAATGCTATTCCATCTGAAACTTCATCTTCTATATCTTCGTATTCTTCTATAATTTTATGAACCGTATTTATATTTTTTGCTGTTTCAACAAAATTAAATTCTATTCTATTTAAGATAACATAATCTATATCTTCGTATATTTCTTTTAATTTAGATTGTCCAACAGAATGTATATTTTTAGATTTTTCAGCAATAGCTAATAAAAATGAAATTTCTTTATTATCTAAATATAGTTTATGATTACAGTTATTAGAGGTTGATGCTTGTGAAGTATCCATAGATTATAGGGTTGGTAAATTATTATACAAAATTCTCTGGTATAAGTCCATTCTTTGATCTAGTAAAATACAATAATCTGCAATATATTGTTCGTATTTTTCTAAGAGTTTATTATATTCTTCAGAATATATGTTTTCATTTTCCATTTGATGTTTAATATCTTCCATTTTATCTTTCAATTTTTCTAAAAGGTTATCTAATCCTTCTATTGTATATCCTGGCATTATGTTTGGACTGTATTTGTCATTATTTTATTTTCTAAATCTATTTTAATCTCTAATATGTCAGAATAATCTATAATGTATTGATCATGATTTTCTGAAAGTATATAGTATTGTTCAGATGATTCATCCATATCTATTAAATGAGATATAATGTTATCTATTTTTTCCATTATTTTTTCTAACAAATTGTCTAATCCTTCAATAGTATATCCAGGCATTATAAACTCAGAGATGAATAATTTATAAAGTTTCAAGTAATTTTTCAAATTCTATGAGTGTTTGAGAATTGATAATATCTATGTCAGCCATGATATCTATACTTGGTTCAAATGGTATATTATATTTTGAAATATTTTTCTTCCTCTTTTCTAATTTATCAATTATATCTTGAATATCATGTATCATTATAGATCTTACAGTTCCTCTAGCAAAGTTTTCTATTAAATTTTCTTTAAAATTTTTTAATATCTCTTGCGATGCGTAGAGTTGTTCTTGGTATCCGATTTTATCAATTTCATTTTCATATTCAATTCCTTTTTTACTTTTAATATACTTTTGAACTTTATATGGACCTCTTTTAGTTCTGGGTTTTTTCATGATATAATTACTGTTATTCATGATATTAAGATTTTCAAAAACTGGTAAAGAAAGATTCATCTCTTCCATCACTGTCATAATCTATTACAGGATCATAATCATTATCACTACTGAACACATATCCTAAATATAATTCATTATTTATTTCAGTATTATCACTATCAAGCCAAAAATAAATAATTGATTTTGTAATTTCTAATCCTAATATTCTTTTTAATGTTGGAAAGATAGTTAACAAACATGGCATATAGACATGATATAACTTTTTTATTTCATTATTTGGTCTAGTAAACTGTTTATGCATGAATAAAGGTTCAATTATGCTATGGTATTCATCATTATAAGGACTGTTTTGGTAATTAAACTTAATAATCCTGGATTCTGTCATGTTAAAAACTCTTCTTCCTCCTAATTCCGTAAAGATAGATATATTAAGAATACTAACCTCTTTTCCTGTTCTCAGTACCTTTGTATTTTCCTTCTATTGTTAGTGACCTTCAGGCTTATAGGTTTCTGCTCCACACCCTCCAATGGCTTCCTGCCTTCACGGGTTATTAGCTAAACCTGGATGCCTTCACTGTATAACTCTTTAGATGAAAAATATTTTAGGACAGAGTGTAGGGAGTTTTCTTAATAATATATCTTCTTTTTGGAAATAGGATTTAGAAGACAAGAATTTAGAAACTCATCATAATATGATAAGTAAATTGGGATTTTATTGATAATATGACGATTGACAAAGGATTGGTATGAGAATTTTCTGAAAGACAGAAGATTTTTGGCTTTCTCACAAACTGAGTGCTCAAGAGAGTTCTGCCTCTTCTCTAATCAGAAGATCCTTATTTATACAACTTCACGAGGTATTACTATACAACCTCTTACATCATTGCTTATGTAATGGATACAATAATTTGAATTTTACAAAGACCTACAAGGACACACCTGTCCATCTATTCTTTATTACAAGGATACAGCTGTAGCGACCAAGAATTTTTACGCGATTAATAATTATTTTAATAGAAAATCGTGTCGCTACTATTTCACCCATTTTTATTAAGTTAACGCCACGACGTATTCGTATAGCCAAGTCAAGAAATAATCGAGATCGTTCGATTTTAAATTAAATTCCGAATTTCTAAAAATATCTCCATTCTCTTGATTTAAAGTATATTAAGTCTAAGTACTTAATTCAATGTTATCCCAATATTTATTTATACAAAAATTACTTTTATTATTTAAATTAAGAAAATATATGCAAGCATGAGAGGTTCCATTATATATAATAATTATGAGAATCTTAATTTAATAAATATGGAAAAGTATATAAATGGTTGATAGATTCCATTATATGTAATCATGAAGAGCATAATATTTGTATAAATATGGAAAAGTATATGAATGAATTATATACTCCATTATATATAATCATGAAGAGCATAATATTTGTATAAATATGGAAAAGTATATGAATGATTGATAAGACTCCATTATATGTAATCATGAAGAGCATAATATTTGTATAAATATGGAAAAGTATATGAATGAATTATATACTCCATTATATATAATCATGAAGAGCATAATATTTGTATAAATATGGAAAAGTATATGAATGATTGATAAGACTCCATTATATGTAATCATGAAGAGCATAATATTTGTATAAATATGGAAAAGTATATGAATGATTTATATACTCCATTATATATAATCATGAAGAGCATATTATTTGTATAAATATGGAAAAGTATATGAATGGTGCTTTACTTTAAGAAAAGGATGTGTTAAAATTAATAGAATTGAATGATTATGTTTACAATATGCCAACTTTATACATCTATTTAAACCCATCTCTTTTACACACAACTCTACACATATACACTTATTTCCAATCTCTTGACAAAATCCACAAGTAAGAGAAATTCAAGGTGGTCAAGAAAGTTTTGGTCCATTTACTACTACACTTCATTTTAATCTTTTAAAAGGTAAGTATATCTTATGTTTTTATGAAAAGTAAGTATGTTTTTATGAAAGGTAAATACACCTTATGTTTTTATGAAAAGTAAGTATATCTTATGTTTTTATGAAAAGTAAGTATGTTTTTATGAAAAGTAAATACACCTTATGTTTTTATGAAAAGTAAGTATGTTTTTATGACAAGTAAGTATACCTTATGTTTTTATGAAAAGTAAGTATGTTTTTATGACAAGTAAGTATATCTTATGTTTTTATGAAAATGTTTGGATCATTGCTATGAAATCAATCTCACAAGATTGTTATGGGTTCCATATGATATGTTTATGATTATGCTAAGGGGACCGGAGTTTAGTAGCGCTACACATAAGAATTCTTGCCATTTAAGTTCGGTAAAATTCTTGTGTCTCCCTATGTTTATGAATATTTCAATCCTATCCTATGTTATGATGAAAATGATCCATATGCTTTCAAAAGAAAATTTATGCTTGGTATACTTACTGGGATTTTATAAATCTCACTCCACGATATTTACCATTTTCAGATAATTGAAGGTTCGAGGCGGTCAACATGGAAGTGGCAAAAGTGGTTAAGATTGATGAGATAATTATGTTGAACTTTATGTAAGAAAATTATGTTCTATTTTTATTCACAAATAAAATTATGGGATTCTAATTATTCTTTTGAATAATTTTACATTACTATTTAAGTCTCGATAATATGATATGAGTCACTTTTTGTGGCACTCGAATGGTCGAGAATTCGGGTCGTCACAACAGCTGTCCCTTTATTTCTTCACATGGCTACATTATAGGGACACCTATCCCTCTATTTTCAGTCTTCTCATAGTCCTTACATTGTGCTGTCTTGTTCCATTAAATCAGGTTTATCAATTGGCTTCCATCTGTCCATCACTTCTGTTGGTATGTAAAGCAATCTTATCAAATGGCTTCCATCTGTCCATCAGTTCCTTTGGCATGTGGGGCAATTCCTAGCTATGCACGCCTCTTGTAAAGTGGCAAAACTTCCATGGATTTGATGAGTATCAAATTTATTGATGTATTCTTGCAAGATTGTTGACTTTTCTTTTCCTCCATTAGTGAGTAAGGTCCATCCATTGTACTGGCATATGCATTTGAATTTTTTCTCATATAGGTTTTTGGCAATGTTGTAGAGAACTTTAATTCCCAACACCCTTCGGGATCTAAACCATGATCTTGTAATGTTTGGTACTGGCTTGGTATTTTTCCCAACTTCAATTTGAAAATTTCGAGCAACATACCCAATCGTGATAATATGCTCAGCAGGATAATATATCCTTCCATCAATTTCAGGACTGATCGAATAAAATTTTAAATATATGGCTCTTCCTTGAGCAAATTTTGAAATTTCTCCTTTTAGTAAATCATCAAATTTCTCGATTTCTTTCAGATCTTTTCCTGGATAGATAAGATCCAAGAATCCATAATCAGCTGCCATTTTTGTCATGACGGGATCTCCTCCCTGAGTAACGATCAATCGTGGGTATACATGGTCTCCAGACGAAATGTAATAACAATCACATTCTTGAATTTCATATATAACTTCAACAGTGGTTTTATATTCGTTTTCTTTTCGTAAAAAAGGGGAATCATCTTCCTCTTCAGCACGAATTCTGACTACCCTTGTATGTTCATCTTTGGCATTGATTGTGATTTTTCGAGGACTGGCTTCATTTATAACAACTTTTTTAGGACTTAGTTCATCTCTTTTAATTGTTGGTCCACCACTGCTTCCAGAAGATGTACCTGTTTGTATTTTTGATATGACCTGTTTGGTATCAGCCTGTTTGGTAATCAACGATTCAAACTGAGATTCAATCTCAATTATGTTATCGCTCAATTCTTTAGTATAATTATGATGAAATGTTGAGATTTCCATCAATTGCTTGAAACTTCCTTGGAGAGTTTCTGCAAGTTGTTCAATTCCAAGCTTTATATCTTCAGCTTCCTCCATGAGGAAGTTCATTCGCTTTTTGGCGTCTATCAGGGATCTTTTGATATTATCCATCTGCAAATTCAATATTCCTGCTTAAAAAGTCCGCAAGATAATTATTAACACCTTTAATATGAATTATACCAAAATTATAAAATGCCAAATAGGCTTGCCATCTATGGAGCCTTCTATATTGAGGTTCAGGTGGTAATTTATTTTTTACTAAACCTGCAACTTGAGAATTATCAGTTTCAACAATGAATTTTTTAGATAATAAAAACAATGAAAACTTCTTTATTCCTCTGATAATTGCTAACAGTTCTTTCTCATGAGTAGTATAATTTATTTCTGCTTGATTAAACGTTCCACTTGAGTATCTACAAATTTCATTAAGATCTGTTTTTAATATTGCTGCCCAATATTTATCCGAGGCATCAGTATTAACTATCAGATTATCTTTTTCATCTGGTAATCTTAATTTTGGTAAATTTTTACATTCTTCTTTTAGTGATTTGACAATTTCTGTATGTTCATCAATCCATCCTTTGGTATTTGTTTTCCTGAGTAAAATTTGAATTTTATGTCTCTTTTTTGATAGATTTTCAATAAATCCTTCTGCATAATTTAAACATCCTAAAAATTTTTGTATTTGTTCTTTTGATTCTAATTTGTTTGGAAAACTTTCTATCTTCTTAGATATATGAGTTTGTAATTTTATCCCCCTTTTATCTATTGATAATCCAAGAAAATCAATTTCTTGTTTTTCTATTATAGCTTTATTTTTTGAAAGAACAATTCCTTCTTTTTTGCATTCATTTATAAATTTAATTAAATGGTTTCTATGTTCTTCTCTATTATTAGAACATATTAATATATCATCGACATAGACAATTAAGAATTCATTGAATTTTCTAAATATGTTATCCATTCTTCTTTGATATATTTGTGGTGCATTTTTTAAACCAAATGGCATAACCATCCATTCATACTTACCTTGGGGTGTACTAAATGGTGTATATTTAATACTATCTTCTTCCATTTTTACTTGCCAAAATCCTGATTTGCAATCAAATTTAGAATAGTATTGCTTTCCTTTTGCAAGATTTATTAGTACCTCTTTATTTGGTAAAAAGTATCCATCAAATTTAGTATATTTGTTTAATTCTTTATAATTTATCACCATTCTAGCTTTACCTCTTTTTTGTTCAGAATGTTTCATGACCATAAAAGCTGGACTGCTATGGGGTCCATTACTAGGTCTGATTAATTTTTGGTTAAGTAATTCTTTTATCTGAGTTTTAAATTCTTGCATATCTTGTATGGTATACATCATTGGTCTAACTCTTATAATAACATTTTCTGTTAATTCTATTCTAGCTTTTGGATGATGTGGTTTCCAAAATGATAATGGATTTTCTCCACAAATTTTTTCTAGTTGATCAATGATTTTTTTCATGTTTATTTGTATGTTCGTTTTCAAGACTTTTTTATACATTATTCTTTTATTTTTTATTTCATTTTGTATAATTGGTTTTTTCTCCCATTTATCACCACGCTGTGTTGGCTGAACTCTGTAAGGTCTAAATTCTCTTGGTATTTTTAGTAAATGTGCACAAGGTGTTTGTAACATTACCATGTAATTATTTTGTTTATAATATTGAAATTGTTGTATAAAGTCATTTCCTAGTAATATATCACATTCTAATTTGTTATAATTATATACTTTATTTACAACTATTTGTTTACTTCCAAGTATTATATTAATTTTATCAGCACTATTAATTATATGAGTACTTTCTCCTGTTACTCCTGTAATTTTTATTTTTCCATTAGTATTCCATGATTTTACTAAGAAGCTTTTGAATATTGTTATATCACTTCCCGTGTCAATTAATGCACATGTTGTTATATTTGTTTCAACAATTGTAACTTGTATATAAACGGCTAATGGAAAACTTATTTGGTTATTCATTTATTCAGCCTTTCTGCATAGTATAGTTTGACCATTATGAGTTATATATAATCCTTCACGTTTTATATTATAATCTTCTAGTTCATCTAGAAAGCTCATACCTAATAATACATGAGGATTTGCCATACTACTATCTACATGACATGGTACTAGGAGATTTATTCCTCCTATTTTTATTGGTACTTTTACTTCAAGTTCAGTCATATGTATTTGTCCATCAAAATTTATATATCTATATGGATCGGTTCTATGAGATATTAGTCCTTTATTTCTATTTGAAGGTATATGACATTCACTAGCTCCTGTGTCAATTAATATATTTGATCATTTTATATGTTCTATTCCATTAAAATATTCACCTTCTATTTTCATATTTCCAGCATTTCTATTAAGTTTTATTTCTTTTATATTACTAGTTTCTCCTAATTGTTTTCTATTAGGTAAACTTGCTGATCTCCTAATTAATCTGCCATCTTCAAATGTTATATTATTATTAGGGTATTCTTCTTCTCGTAACTCTATGATTTCTGGTTTATTTTTTGTTATAGTAAGTTCATAATTTCTTAGAACTAAACTTATTTGTTTATCTGGTTCTACAGCTTTACCAAAATCTTTACATTCTTTATGAATTTCAATATATGGTTTTTTAGAATAAATGTTTCCATAATTAGAATTAGTAAATGTGTATAATGCCCTGTATTCTATAGTCATAATTTTATCTCCTGGTTCCATTATATCATCTTTATGTAATTTGAAATGTAATCCTAAAACTTCATTAAAATTTCTATCTTTTAATGATATACAATATTTTGGGTAACATGTAAATATTAGTTTCTTATATGCTAGATTTCCTTCTACTGTTCCTAAATGACTGTCTTTTAAATTTATAATTCTTCCATCATGTAAACTTACAGTCAAAGGTGAATCTAATCCTTCTCTAAACAGGGATTTAAACATTATTTGGATACCTGCTAAGTAAACATATTGAATCTTTTCACTTTGTTTTCTATTAATCTTTGTTAATAATTCTGCAACTGTAGTTTTTGTTAAAAGATTTAATTTGTGTGTTCCTTGAGTGGTTCTAACATCTATTGCTCTTTCAATTTTATGATACTCATTTATTGCTACTCTTTCTCTTTTCCATATTCTGTCTAATATTTCCCATTTTCCTATTTTCAAATCTAAAGATAATTTTTGTATTTTTCTGAACTTATTATTATCAAAAGTTACTTTTAATCCATAACCTTCTATTCCTTCATATTCTTGCTTATCTATATTCTTATTTGTTTCTATTTCTTCTATTTCTTTATTCTGATTCTGATTCATTGCTTTCTGAATCTGTTTCGCTTATATAGACTTCTTGATCATAGTATTCTTCAATATCTGATATTTTACTTAGTTCACTTTCTATTTCTAGATATTCATTTTGTAATATTTTAACTTTCTTTTTGTTACAATCAGGGCTTATATGTCTCATTTCTCCACAATTCCAACATTTGCATTGGCTTTTATCTTTCTTATAAGTTTTATTTTTCTGTTTTTTATTTGGATTATATCTTCTTTTGTAATATCTCCTCTTAGGTTTTATATATCTTTTTCTGAAGTTTCTGAATTTTTTAAATTTTCTATTTTTAAATTTTCTTTTATTATTATATTTTCTTCTTTCAGGGTTACATCCCCATTGGGTAGGTTTTTCCATATCTTCACAACATATTCTGGTTAATTTTCCTGATTTCTTTAATAATTGTCTTTGTTGACATATATATGCTAATCTTTCAAATAAGAATTTTATCCTTGATCCTAATGTTCTAGGTGTTCCAGGGTTATCTCTAATAAATTTTTCAAATTCTATTTTAAAGTATATTCCCCATGAACTTGGTAATTTATTGTAATACATATCTCTATATACTTCTTGATTTTCATTACTATAGAATTGGACATAATAGTATTCTTTAAATTCACAAGTATATTCTTTAATTTTACACATATCACATATTGTTAAATTTATTAATCTTACTCTTGCATTATCTTTTTCTCTTATTGATTCTGCTTCAGAATTACTTATCCAATTTTCTCCTAAAAATTCATCCGCAATATAATCTACTATCTTCTCTATTCCTTTTCTATCTGATTTTATTAGTTCTGTCTGTACATTTCTTCTTATTAATGCTTTTGTATCACCACTTATTCCTTCCCACCAATTTCTAACATGTCCTTCAAAAGATGCTATTAAAAAATTTATCATTCTATCAGTATTTTCCCATGTATCATCTTTATTGTATAAAAAGAATAGTATCATTGAATCTGCCCAAGTTAATAAGGCTTTTTTAGTATCTATTTTACAATCAAGATCTAATTTTGTTCCTCCATGATTAATAGGTTTATCATAGTTATTATTTGGTTCAAATCTATCTTTATATTTATTTCCTCTAGGTGGTTGTCTATCTCTGATTCTATCATAATATTGTCGGTGTGGTTTGTTATATAAAGGTGCATAACTTTCATCTGGATCTGGTAATTCTTGTTTAGAAGTTCCTATAGGAGCAGGGTTAGGTGCTCCTCCAGTATTCATTAAAACTTGGTATTCATTAAAATTTTCTATACTTAACTGGTCAAAATTTTCTATAAGCAAATCTAATTCTTCATTCATTTTTGTCTTGTTCTTCTTCAATTTTTTCTTCATCTTTTAATTTTCCTAAAGTTTTTTCTATAGATTTTTGTAATTCTAATTCTTCCTCTAATATTTTTGGTAATATGTTTCTTCTAAATTCATCATCCATACTTCCTGCTTCTATTATAATTTTTTCTTGTTCGAAATGCTTCTTTCCTATTCTAAGTATTTCTTTTTCTATGAGTTTTTTGTCTATTTTCTTATCTTTGCTTTTATTATTTTCTTTAAATTCTCTAATCTCTAGTTTTAGTATATTTATATCATTTCTTATTTCTTTTAATTCATTTTTTACTTCTTGTACATCACTTATTAATGTTTTTAAATCTTCAATATATTCACTTATCGACATTTTATACTTTTGGGTTTTGAGTTTTTTGTACCTTAAATAGTCTGTCATACATATCATCTATTTTTATTTCTAACTTTTTGATTCTTTCTTCTATTGATATGATTTTTTCTTTTTCATTTTTTCTTATTTTTTCATTTAACCTATCTATTTTTTCTATAATTATTCCAATTTTATCTTGATTAATTAATTCTCCTGATTTTCTTTGGAATTCTTTTAAGATTTCTTCATCTATATTTTTAACTTCTCCTATCATTTCTTTTAATTCTTTAAATTGTATTGTTAGTTTATTTTGAATATTCTGTAATTTTTCTTTGATATTCATGTCCTGTATATTTAATTGTTGTAATTCTTCGATAGCTAATTTATCTTGTAAATTTATGTTTTTATATGTTTTCCATAAAAATGCACTTATCCAATTTAATTGCATGTTAAGAAATCCATCAGACTCTCCCCATGAGCTTAATGGTTGAAACATAGTTGTATTAGCTCCTTTTATTTGATAAGATCCAACTGGAAGTCTTATATTTTCTATTATTTGTTTTTCAAATTTTATTTCTGGAAATTCTGTCATTAATTTCTTCCTTTAATATGTTCGATTTCTAAAATAAGTTCTGTTTCATATTTTGCTTCTTTATAATTCATTATTTGATATTCACAATATTCTTCTATTGATCCAATCATTGATTTTCTATGATATATTCTATAATATTTTAGATAGTCTTCAAATGTGTTTGTTTTATCATATTTTTCTTTTCTAATTTTTTCTTTATCTTCTAAAATCGTTTGAATTTTTGGTAATTGTTTTAAAATTCTATCAAAATATTCTCTCTTTTTCTCCAATAATCTTAATCTTAATTTTTCTTGCCGTTTTATATTTCTTTCTTCTCTTATTTTGTCCATTAAATTTCTTCTTTGTTCTACTATTAAATCTAATTTTTCATTTGTTTCTATGTCTAGATATCTAATTAATTGAGGATCTGCTCTATGATAATCCATTTCTATAATCTTTATATAACTCTTCTAGTATATCTTTGTGGATTAAATCTAATATTTCGTTTATGATAAAATCTTCTTTTATTATATCGAAATTTATTAGATCATATATTTCTCTTCTTATATCTTTGTCTAAATCTTTTAAAGTTTTCAAGATTTCTATTTTATAATTATCGGGTAGTATTAATGTATGCATTATAAATCTTGATGTATATATTATATATTTATTTTTAATTTTTGTCATATAATATTTATCTTTTAGATCTGCCATATGGCTCTGATACCATAAAAGTATGGGTGCTACTATGAGCGAACAAAAATCAAATAAAATCATAAATAAAATTAATAAAATTTCAAGGACTAGGTTGTAACTTTTTTAAATTTTAATGGGTTTAATTGAAATATGATATATAAGGATATTTGTGGTATTTTATAGTGATTAAGGCTATTTTTAAAAGATATAAAATTGTTAGGGTATTTTCAAAAATTGGTATGTTTTTAAGGGTATTGATATGTATTTCCTCGGCATCGTGGGTGTGGAATGATGTGTCAGTTTTACAAGGTTCCTCTAATCTTCTCTCGTTTTTCTTTGTTATTGAAGTTAAATAATAGAGAAGCAGACTTCAGTTAAACACGTTGTTTAAAAAATATGATTTGTAATAGTAAATTTTTTGTGAATGTGGTTAAAAATATGAACTATTTTTTTGAGTTTATGTATAAATTATTTTATTAGTAGAATGTATGCTTGAAAATGAATTTTGAAAAAATGAGATTTTGAATAATATGTATCAAACAGGGCATAATTTCTTTGAGCTTAGTAGTAATATTGTTATTTTTTTTCTAGGAGACACATCAACAATAACGTCACCAATATGAGCATATCGACGATTGCTGGCTCCCTTCCCCCTCTTACTAAGACTACAATAAATTATAGTAAATACCGGGTTTACAAGTGATAACTTTTCGAATTCTTCCAATTACAAACTTTTTTATATTACCTTTTTATCAGGAGAATTTGTGCAATTAGTCCTCAACCTATAGGACCTCTAGAAAAACCCGTTTCAACCTTTAATAACAAACTTCCAAATTTTCATCCTTAAGTTGTATTTGCTTAGCTACTCATTTTAAGATAATTTAATTAATATCAACTTTAACAATTTTTTTTTAAAGCATTAGATTAGATACACGAGCTAACTTTTCAACATGTAAAGTTGGCGAAACAGTATACTTAACTCATTCCCTAATCATTTCGTTCATTTTCAATTGGCTATCAATACGCTATCGACCATCGATTATCATAGCACCATTAAACATTATTGGGCATCCAAATCAATAATCTAAGTTCTGCCATTATTTACATTGATCGCAAAATCTAACAAGTGTACAATATCAAAATCAAATAATAAAAAATGAATAAAATAGTGTTCCTTCGAGTTCGAGGACTAAGTATTTAATTAGTTTCTGATTAATCCCAACTTTAATCGAAGATTAAGATTAATAGATGAGCTTTATATTAACAACTAACATCAATAATTGAACGGTGAACAAACAATAGGACTTCATATTCCCTACATTCATTCATTTTAGTGTCAATTTCATTAGTTGACAACACTTATTCATAGATATAAAGATCAATGTTTAGTTTGTTCAATAGTTCATTTGAGTAGAACTAAGAATATTCTTTCGTGCACGTGACTCTCATATATCTCTTGACGGATGGGAACATATAACAATGCATTAATTAAGTTATAAGAATATTCAAAAAGATCATAGAAAACATAGAGGTATATATATCTCAATACATCGCTTAACATTACAATGTTATCAAGTATCAAATTCGTATTCCTTCTATTGAATATATCAATAAAAATTACTAAACAATTCAATCAATGATCAATTTTGGTCATTCGTCTTCTATCTTCATAATTAAGTGTTCGATCCAATGCAAGTTTAGAAAGTTTATAATTTAGTCCTCACACTTTTTAATGGTTGGAATTTAACCTTAGAAACTTGTATATTTTTTCCAAATTCAATAATTTTTTATAATTGAGCGTGTCAGAGCCGTACATGTGATTTTGTAGACCTGAAACGAATGGTTGTTTTTTGAGATATAGGCCCTGGGCTTTACGGAGGTTGCCCCCAAAAAAAAAAAAATTTAAGGAAAAAACTTAAAAATAAAGATTAAATAAAATGTAACACCCCAAGTTTAAAATCTTAAACCTAGGCCTGTTAACTTCCTTTCACATTAAATGCGAAATTAAAACATTTCAAATATAAATATTTCACTTATCTATTACAAGATTCTACAAAAAATTTGACAGAGTCTCCTCTATAAATTGGACTTAACCAGCCTGTAGAGGAATCTCAAAATATTTTAAATCATCAAACACAACTCATTCAACATCCAACCTTCTACAATAATCCAAGATTTATCCCAAACTCCTCAACATAATTAAATTCAAACCATGGTCTCCATTTAACTAAATGGAGAATTGATAAACTACTAACGAGATAAATAACTTATCAAAATTAAATTCAATAAACAATTAAAAAAATGAACTAATAAAAATAACCAAAGAAAACATTTATGAAATTTCAATAAAGATTAAATTCATATTCACATAAAACAAACTATACAAATTCACCATAAAATTGCAAAAAATAAAAAGTTCAAAAGTATTAACTAATATAAAACGACCAACAAAATATGATATTTCATATACTTAAAGTTTTATACTCAAAAGTATTAATCAATATAAAACAACTATTTAAACATAACTCTTCTAGCTGTTTTAGAGGCAAACATATTGATCAAATCAGTATAATCAAGTTGTTCAACCATTTCTTTTTCGATCGACAACATAGCCAGTCCATTTAATCTGTCATGCGACATAGTTGATCGAAGGTAATTCTTGATCAACTTCAACTTGGAGAAGCTTCTTTCTGCAGATGCCACAGTTACTGGAATGGTTAGCAAAATTTTATAAGCAATATAAATATTTGGCCATATACCATTCAGTTTTGCCAAATAACGTAGCACATCAATTGTTGTTCTTTCACTTGTTAAATAACATCTCATGACCATCAACTCTGAATATAATTCTTCACCATTAATGTCTGAATGTCCATCGTGACTCAGAAATTCCTCAAGCTTCTTTCAAGACAACTGTAAATAAGTTAAAGGCACCCCCCTCTTTAACTTATCTAAATCCAACAAAAATCCAAAAGCTTCTTCATATTGTTTAAACTGTTCAAACCGAACTTGAAGGGAAGATTGAGCTTGATCAATTAAAAACAAAAAGTATTCAACTCTAAACGATTCTTCACCTGATAGTGTCACATCATCACTGCCACTTTCATCAAATTGTCTTTTTCTTCGAATGCTGCGCTTTTTCTGAAATGTAGGTTCGATTCCCATCTCACTAGCCAGTTGCTTCGCTTCATCTATGGCACTATCAAAGCCATGTTCTCTATAGTCATCAAGAAATGCAACGAGTCCTTGTAAGAGGTTTATTGCAAGGCCAATATTCATATCTTCAGACTGAAGAAATTTACTAACACCATTGATAGCATACAACAACCTGTACCAAATCACAATGCCAAGCAAGAATTCAAAATTCTCCAAATCATACATTGCCAAAGCCTCTGCCTCACTCTTTGTTTTAGAATCTTCACTTTTTTCTGCCAAGTTAAATAAAGCATCTCTTATCTGTGTAACTTGCTCTTTTATAGCTTTTACACTCTCAACATGACTTTCCCACAGTGTTTGTGACAATGGCTTAAGAGTCAAACCGGGCACCATATCTTTAAAAATTTTCCATCTTTTTGGAGAAGAAGAAAACAAAGTGTAAATGCGTTGTACCACTCCAAAAAATGACTTTGCTTTAGAACAACATTCCACCATATCCACAATAGCCAAATTAAGACTATGACAACCACATGGAGTATAGAAAGCTCTAGGATTCATTTCAAGTATTCTTTTCTGTACACCTTTGTACCTTCCACTCATGTTAGCTCCATTGTCATACCCTTGCCCTCTTACATCATCAATGTCAAGCCCAAGTCTAGTTAGCACATTTTTCAGTTCATTCGATAATCCAAGTCCGGATGTGTCATCCACCTTCAAAAATTCAACCCAATATTCTTCTACTGTCAATGTGTCTGTCGAATCATCCACACATCGTAGTACTAAAGACATTTGTTCCTCATGACTCGCGTCTGGAGTACAATCAAGAATGACCGAAAAATATTTTGCATGTTTTACTTTTACAATGATTGCACTTCTCACTTCATTTGCCAAAGTCAATATCAACTCATTTTGAATTTTTGGTCCGAGGTATGTATACTGAATTTCTCGTGCTTGGGCACGCCGAACATGCTCTTCCATTACTAGATCAAACTCAGCAACAATTTCTATCATTTGTAAAAATAGGCCATTGTTCTCAACATGGAGCTTCTCATTATCTCCTCGAAATGCCAAAGTATTTTTGGCAAGTCTCTTCACAATGGAGATTATTCTTGTCAAGACTTGCCTCCAATGATGTCTTTCTTTATTGATTTGAAGTTGCACGCTTTGATCAATTGTTTGTTGTGTTTTCAATCTCTTTTCCAAATCAATCCAAGAAATCATGCAGTCCATGTGATCCTTACTAGCTTCATGATTTCTAAGACTCCTTTGCACATTACGCCAATCTCTGTATCCATCATTGCCCAATTGCCCCATTCTACTAATCATTGGTTGCGTCTTGAACAATTTGCAACAAAAGCAAAAGATCTTATCTTGAGACACAGAATATACAATCCATCGTCTATCACTTGTCTGCCCATTTGTTAGCACCCGTTTGTAATGTGATGAATCAAAATGCCTGTTGTTACTATCTTTAGGAAACAAAAGATCATTCACTCTCTTTGGACCCATTTTTACTAAATAATCAATCAATTTCTGATCAATGTTATTCCAATTCACGGGATCCTCTAAATTCAAAGTCGAACCTTTTGTTTGATCCATCTCTTCAGGTCGAGCTCCCTCATTGTCATGCAATTCATCAACCTTGACATCTTCATCGCTCGATTCATTCAAATCCACAATTTCATGCATTTCCTCATTTTCATTCTGATCAATTTGATCTCCAGTCACCACTCTCTTCTCTATTTCTTCAATGTTTTGATTAAATTATTTGTTAATATCTCCCGCTTGACTTTGAATTATTGCAATTTCCCTTTACTTCCTCTTTCTCTTTTGAGCTCCAGACTGATGTTTAGGAGGCATTGTTTACTATTATACACAAAATAGCATTGTTTCAATGATCAATAAATATTTCAACACCCTACAAGCATCACAATTCACCAATCATCAATTTACAAACAAATCCCAATTTACAACATAAAAATCAATAATCACAATTCACAAACAAACCAAATATTAACCAAATCTCAATTCACAACTTATAACTTAATAATCACAATTCACACATCAAATCAAATATTTACCAAATCTCAATTCATAATTCACGAAAGGGGAATATGGGGCTCACAAGGGACGACATTGTAAAAACTTAAATGTAACATTTACGCATAATTTATAAATAACACTTCAATCATAATGAATCAAGATTTAACCTCATTACCAGAGAATTGCGAATTGTTCAACAATTGGGCAGTGGTCACTGGTCAGTCAGCCGAGAAGAGAAGATCAGAAGACCATTCACGAATCACTAGTTACTCGGTTACTCCTTAGGGCTTAGTTAGAAGCTAGAAATTGAGAAACACAGATTCAAATTAGAAGTTAGAAATTATGAACTATAAAAAATTACAATTTACAAAACCAAAAAATCAAAATTTATAACTTACCAGTTACCATAAGTCCAGGCAGGCGAGCTGGAGTTTGGACCCGGCAGCAGGGCAGCCGTGCAGGCACTGCGCCGCTGGCGTAGGCGTGAGCGTGGAGAGGAGGACTCAAGACTCAAGAGGAATCGATCGTGCGCAGGTGCGCTGGGTAAGGGGATTTGAGAGAGAGAGTAACGGCTGTGCGTGGCTGCGTGCGCTGTGGGCCTGTGGCTGTGGTCGGTGACCGGTCGGACACTGGTGGTGGAAGCTCGGAAGTAGAACCGCCGGTGGCTGGCCTTGGCTTGGCTCGGCAGTCGGCCCTCACGTCGCCAGCCAGTGCCCAGTCGTCGCAACTCGCAAGCAGAGCCTGGGCAGTGTGAGTCGTGAATCTCGTTATTGGATTGGATCGATTTGTTATAATGGTTTGGTTAGTTGGGCCGGATGCTGAAAAAAAAAATGACCAAAAAAAATAGGCCTGTGGGCCCTGAAGCGGCGGCCTCTTGGGCCTCTAGGCAGGTCCGGCCCTGGAGCGTGTACAGTCTAATAATCTGAATTTTGCTTCGAATTAACTCTATAATTAAATTCTAGTGTGATATCTTTATTCTTTAACACTATAGCACGTAGAATCACTGGAGGAGCCATGTGGGGCAGTGCGGTTCATGACCCCACTGAACTTTGAGATTTTTTTTTTAAAGAAAAAATTAATATTAAAGGTTGTGTAATCCCTATTGAAATATGTATATAGCTTTCCAAATTTCTTATATTAATTCATTAATTTTCGTTTACATTATTAGTTTGTTCAATATGTAGTCTTAAATTTTGGACATATTTTAATATTTACGTTTAATGCTCATGTGAAACTCCACCTTAATATGGTCTATCTTAGCATATTCATGTTAAATATTTATTCTTATTCTTTCTTGTAATTGGATTTGCTTAATTTGAGTGGATTATTATTAAACTTAATTTGGACATATTTTATTTAATTTGATTTTAATATTATTATGCATTTTATTTTGCCCCCGCTTGGTATGCATTTTAAAAGCTTTTTTTTTTTTTTACAAAGTTTGGTTTATAAATTGGTTTATTTATGATTTTGAGGTAAAAAGTAGTGGTTAAAAATTGAAGAGAGAAAAGTGTGTTATTAAAAAGTAATTTGGAAAATTGTGTGATATATAAAATGGTTTATAAATCAAAAAACGTACAGTTACCAAACACAGGCTTAAAATATTCTGGACATAGATTCAAAATTTTTCTTTCATTTTCAATCATACAATCACTATTCAAAACAATTTTTTTTTTTTTTCAAAATAATGTACAACGCACTTTATTTCCAAAAAAAAAAAATCTATTAGTTATTACTTGCAATAATTCACACTTTGGCATTAGTACGTGGGTGTTTGCCTAGATTCTGTGTGAGTAGTGGACTTGATCTAGGATTGTGCGTTTTATGACCCTCTGATCTGAAATGATACGAAGTCAGGAGGAGATTGCTTTATGGAAAGATTCCAGTAACCTCAATCGATACAATGACGTATATGTTGGCAGTGCTTAATAGTCAACCAGGCGATGTTGCCACAAAGTAGGCTGTTTGTTTTGCAATCGATTTTTATTTATAAACAATAATTTTTCTTAATATACATTGCGATTGAAAAATAATTTGGAGTAGTATAAGATTGTGTTTGATTGGAAAATTGGAAAATAGATTGTAAGAAAATATTTTTTATTGAATCAATTTGTCTGTAAATTATTTTCTTGATATATGTAAATTAGAAGTGTTTGATTGGATTAATTTTATAGGTGAAAAAACTAAAAAAATTATCTCGTTTTGTTGTTTGATTGACATTATTTTCTTTAAAAAATAAAGTGAAATTAGCCATTTTAATTATTATTATTTTTTTTTTTTACTTTTTCACATTTGTAAATGATAATAATACTATTAATTTTTGAATAAAAATAAATCAATTAACAATAATAAAAATAATCAAACGCGATGATAAGTATTTTCAACTTACTTGAAAAATATTTTACCTACCATCGCCAAGGAAAATATATGCTACCAAAATATGGAAAAGACGTCACGTGCCTCAAAAGTTGGAAAAGATTTGGTTGGAAAATTGTACTCATCAAACAACGAAAAAGGGGAGAAAGGAAAATAATTTCTCACTTCTATGGCAAATTTGGTTGTATCAAATATAGCTAGTCTATAATAAAAATTGACTTTTGCAACATTTAAAAAAATAATGTTCGATAGTTGAATATTATTAAAAGACTTATCGCAACAATTTGACAAGTGAATATTGCGATTGTGTTTCATCAAATGAATATTGCTAAAAGACAATTTTTCAATGTTCAACAAACTTTGCAAAATGGGACTTTTGCAACGTTCAAAGAACTTTTTGCAATGCTCGTTGAATCTTACAAAAGGGGGTTTTTTGCAACGTTCAAGCCAATGTTGCAAAAAAAAAAAAAAAATTGCAACACTCGCTTGAACGTTACAATAACCTATGTTTTGAAGCTTAGTTTCCCATGACCTAAATTTTGATGACTAAATTACAATTAACATAAAACTTGAAAAAGTTAAAACTTAACCCCCACCCCCAAAACTTGAGTTCTCCCCCCTCACTCTCTCAACTTGCTATCTCATTTCTTCTTCCTCACTTCCAGTCGCCTCTCGTCCTCCTCATTGACAGCCACCACCACTCACAAAAGGTAGGACCCCTCTCCTCTCCTCCCTCACTCCGATCAAGCACAAAACTCAAATAATTTTTTTTTCTTGTTTTCAAGGAAGCTATCCCATTTAACACTTAGTTAAATTATTTTTGGCCATCGGGTATGGGGATGAGTAGGATTTTTTTTTTTGGCCATCTCTATATCAAACAGACCATAATATCTGAATTAACACATTCAATGTAAATGCTCTTATAAACAAATTTACCAAACATGACATTGTATTAAACAATAATAAGATTAATAAATTTCACATATACTCATTCTATTGATTTTATCTTTAATGCATCATCATCGGCCATGTTTATCAAAATGGATTATACGAAACAAAAATATCACAATTATATGGAAGAGAAGAATTACCGTCACACATTTAACACTTACCCATGTGACATAACACTGAACAACGAGTATTACCACATGCTTTGTTAAAATAAGTATCGACATACATGTTAGTTTATGTGGACCACCAAACCAGCACGATGGTAAGCTAACATTATGTTTCCATACAAATTCTTGGGATGAACACAACAAAATAGGCTCTGTAGTAGTCGCATCAGTTCTATGTAGACAGTTCAATGGTTCAAAACTGGGACGAATACAAGAAATTGATCCAGCACAAACGAATTTCATTCAGTGCAAACGATTACTATAAAATAATAGAAAAAAAAAAATTACACCGAAATTATAAAGTAATTTTAATTTTTTTTTTTTTTTTTTTTTTTTTGACGAATCCAGGACGAGCGGTCGGACACCCTCGTTTGTAGCTGGATCCATCCTTGGTCGAAAATACAGGTTTTATCATCAGTTATAAGTACTTATCTGTACGTCGAAATTGAGTAGCAAGAACTTATTGTTTCTTTTTGCTTTAACTTTAAACAAACTTTAAAGTTATGATTAGAAATTTGCTGAAAACATGGATTAAAGAAGTATTACTCAACAACTAAGCAGACAGACAAAATCATAATTGGACATTGTCGTTTACTTTAAAATTTAAATGATATGATTAGAATTAGTGAAAAATAGTCCCTTGTCACTGTAGGTGTTGGAAGGTGGAGCTAAATGAGGAGTGAGGACCCCCTCAGGTCTTAATAAAATTTTGGCCTAATCAATTAGGAAATATGAAACATGTATGAGCTCTATTAGAATCACATATTAGTAATCAAGCTATCTCGTCACGTTCAAAAGATGGTTGACATGACCCTTAAAGATGACATTACACCTTTAATAAGTTAGATACAAGTATGGATTTGATAAATTAGATTTTTAATGAAATTGATATCCAATATAGTAATACACGTAAATTTTCATCAACCATCACCGTGCAAGATAAAATTAACAAATTAAATTAGAAAAGTAGACGGAAAAAAAAAAAGTTAGGCATTGAAGGTAATTTTTTTTTTTTTTATTTTTAAAGTTGAAATAAGTAAAATGTAAAGTAAATAAACTCACCCAAATCTAGTGGGGCCACACTCATTAGATGTCTGAAATTGCCAGTGTTTCATGCAGGGAAGGATCCAGACCCTTGAATTTTACACTATTCTCGTTTTATTAATTAAATTTACGCTCTAAGTACCGTAAGTATTAAGATGTGATATTAAAATTTAAGCTCTAAGTATCATAAAAATTTGAAGAGTATTATAATATGATACTTTAAAATGATGTAAATTTTAATAAATTAGAAGTATCATAAATTTTTTGAAAATATCATAATACTTCCTGAAGGCAATGTTCTTAAAAAAAAAAAAAAAGGGAGTGTGACGAAACGAAGAGGTCGAAAATCTCATTTAAGTGCGTCTAAGCGCAAAAAACCCAGGAATGCGCGAACGAAACGCGAAGTGTGAAGGTCGAGAATCACGCGTAAGAACGCATAGACGTATACTTAAGAGTGTTTTTTAGAACACTGTCGTAAATTTTAGTTTAACCAACAATTTGGCTTTTTATGCGAATGTCCCTATTTAGTAAGACTAGTATTTACCTCGTGTGATGCACGAAAGTTTCTTTTTGCAATATCTACTTCGTTAAATATTTGTAAAATTTTAATATTTTTATATAATTAATACATTTAAATTGCATAAAATAATAACATTCTATTACAACAATTATTAAAATTTAAAAAGCAACATAACTAATACAAATTATTAAAACTTATTTTGGATAGTAATGTCAATTTATATATCTAAATAATAAATGATCATAGATTTTAATAATTTTTGTGAGTTATTGTTAATTAACTTTATTGAAAGTGCAAATTTATATAACATTTTTTTTATTCTTGTATTAACATATATTTTCTTAAAAATAAAGTATTTTATAATCTCAATATTATCTATACGAATTTAAATACAACATTAATCTACTCAAATTCAAATGAAAATTGCATTAATCAACACAAATTTAAATAAGATACTAATCTACCTATATTTTTATTTTATTTTAGTTTTTTGTTTCCAAAAATTGCAAATGTATTTTCACGAAAATATTTCTTTTAATACTTCTTTCTCCTCAATTCTGTTTTTATATATACAATAATAATAATAATAATAATAATAATAATAATAATAATAAAGGTTTACGCTTTAAGCAAGTGAGTCGGGCGACCTGGGCCACAAGTTATAAACTTATAGTCTCCAATAATGTGGTCAGCCGTCAGCGGTCCGGCAACAGAGAGATCAACTAGGAATAAGCCAATTGGCATGTTAAGAAAAGAAGTGGTAAATTTCAACCAATACTTTAATTAAATGAGATAAATCACCTTTTGGTTTGAGCCTTGAGGTTAACATAGTGAGACAGAGACAAATTACATCAAAGAACTTAAAAACATTATTTTTAAACTAAGGCTAGCTGCAAATATTATTTCGATTGGGATTCGGGGGTGTACCTCAATGATTATGTCAACCCATTTCCCCGGTTAATGGCTCGGGTTTGAATCTCATCGACATTCCCTACATTCCCTTCCCTCTCCCATGCTTCTTAGTTCTTATTGTGTATACTAAAAATGAAAAAATAATATTTCGATTTATTAGACAGGCAAAGGTAGACTTTAACCAGTTACATGGACGAGCTAGATAAGCGTACTCAAATTAAAATCCTACTCATTGAATTATGCTGAGATCTAAATACTAAGACCGTTTGATTTTGATAAACAAAAATTTTGTTGTATATTTGATAATAATTGGTGAATATATGATTGAAAAGTTCATAAAAATTGTAAGTCTCGTGAAATGCATGTCTAAAAATGTGTTTGAAAAAAGGGGAAAAAAAATTCTTTCAAAATGAGGACCAAGCGAGATCTAAGACACGTCTAATCAATGATAGTGATAACACCTGAGTCTCAATGATCCGTTCAATAAAGATTATTTTTTCCCACTAATTAAGAAAATTTAATTAATTAATATATATATATATATATATATATATATATATATTCCAATTTTGCTAATATTTCTACATTAAATAAGAGTATTATATAGATAGATATAATAGAAAGTAAAATCAATCCTTTCAATAAGAAAAGTGAACTGTAAGTTGGGATAGGGAAAAAAAAAAGACAGGGAGTTAAATGTTACGAAGGAAGTACAATTGTGAAGTGACCTCCGTGACTGTAAAATTAGACGGGTGTTGACTACAATTGGGAATGAATATCCCATAAAATTTATCTACTTGTGCTTTAACATAACCACACATAATGTATAAAATTACCAAAATACGCCCTTTATATATATTTTAACATATTAGTCCCCAAAGCTTTTATTTCAAACTTTAAGTATAGAAAATTTCAAGACATTTTTAATATGAGATCTTAATTGATTTTATTTGATTTTTGTTCGCTCTTAGGAGCACTCCCTCAATTTGATATCAGAGTCATATGACAAATCTAAAAGTTAAATATTTTATAATAAAATATAAAAATAAATACATGATACATACACCGGGATTCATAATCACACGAACATTAATATTACATGATAATGATAAAACAGAAATATTAAGAGCACTAAAATATTTAGACACAGACATAAGAAGAGATATATGATCTAATAAATTTCAATATAATAAAAGAAGATTTTATAATAAATGAAATATTAGATTTAATACACAAATACATATTAGAAGAACTATATAAAGATTATATATATAGAATATCATCGAGCATATCCTCAATTAATTTATTTTTAAAAAAAAATTATTTCATATTCAAATGGGATTGACTAACATCTCATTTGAATATTTTGTCTTGATAATATGCGGCTGTTCATCTGACAACAGCATTATTTTACTTTTTTTTACTGTTCGGTAATGATTTTTTAATCACATATCTTTTCTCTCTCCACTTTTCAACCGCACATCTTATTTTGAAAAATGAAGAAAAAAAAAACCAATTTATAAACTTGGATAAATATCCGAACAGGGGTAGATATTAATATTTGACGTTTTGGGGTTTCTTTGTCTTTCCTTCTTTTGAATTGCTTTTTTTCCCACTTTTTAAAAGAAAATAAAAGTGATACTTTAAAGTTGTTTAGTATATTATGACTCTATCTGATGTTGATTTCATTGTTATTATAATTAATATGTTATTATTGTATGATGTATTTTATTTGTTTGTTGTTCTTATTTTAATATTATGAATTATTTATCCTATATATTATTATGTGATTGGTGTTTTTGAATGGAAATTGAGGGGAAAAAAAGGTTAAAATATGAGAAGCAAATGACAGTAATTTATTATTTAAACGTATAAATTATCTTTTATTAATCAACGAAACTATTATAATTTGAAATAATGAAACTCATTATTGTGATTAACGTTTCCGCAAGAAATTTCATGAAAATGTTAAATACTATAGGCAAATGCGAAAAATGTAAATACTATGGTTAATAATAAATTATATTTTTTTAATCATTATTAATTTTAGTAGTTGCGTAAAAGAAAAACAGTTATATGGTATACGATTTTCAGTATAATTTTTTTACTCCAACATTTCATATTGTCATATCATGATAATTGCTAGATTTAGGTAATTATTATTATTGACTATTTGGTTCTATAAGTAAAAAAATATATATAATTTTATTGATCAATACAAATATTTGTGTGATTAAGTTAAGCACGCATTTTTAATTATTTTAATTGATATTTTTGAATGAGAATTGGAAAACTTAAATACGAGGGGAGAATGCAAAAATCGTAAGAAATATATTGATGTATTCCACAAAATTAATATTGTACTCATAATATTACATCAAACATTATATAGAATTAAATAAATTACTAAATTTGCATTTTCTTTGAAATTAATGATAGCTCAGTAAAATTATTGAAATTAACAATCATGTTTATATTGTGATATAATATTATTTTTCATTCATTTTAGATTTGTTTTAATTATGTATAAATATTATAGTTTTTCAAATATTTATCGAAATTAATATTTTTGAATAACTTCCGTGCATCACACGGCTGATGGGAGAAATACTAGTTAGATTTAATAATGGAACAAAGAAGAAATTTAATAGATCAAATAAGAGAAGAAAGAAGTATGAAAAGAAAAGAGCTCCTAAAATTAAAATCATTAGAGTAAAATAGAGAATATTATAATAGAATTTTAAAACAATTACCTAAAATACAAATAATTTTAGATAACAAAAAGAAAAATAATAAAGAAATACGTGACAAAACAAGACAATTGAAAGATAGTATAAATATTATAGAGCACAGCAAAGAAAACTAATACGAAAATCAATTGAGGAATTTTGTGAATACAATACAGTGATATATAAAGAAATAAAATATGAAACATAACTAATCTTAGAAATTTAGCATATTAAAGGAAGATTTTAATGACAGAATTTTCAGAAATAAAATTTGAAAAACAAATAATAGAAAATATTAAACTACCAGGTGGATCGTATCAAATAAAATGAGCTAATACAACTATGTTTCAACCATTAAGCTCATGGGAAAAATCATGCAGTTAAATTAGATAAGTGTTTTTTATGGCAAATAATTAAGAAAAATTACGAAGTATCCAAAATAAATTAGCAATACAGTTTAAAGAATTGAAAGATATGATAGTAGATGTTAAAAATATAAATGAAGAAATTTTAAAAGAATTTCAAAGAAAATGATTAATTAATCAAGATAAAATTGGTATGATTATAGAAAAAAAAAATTAAATGAAAAGATAAGAAAAATGATAAAGAAAGAATCATATCAATAGAAGAAGAAAAAAATTAGAAACAAAAATAAATGATATGTATGATAGATTATTTAAGGTACAAAAATCGCAAACTACTAAATCAAGAGTATAAAATGCAAATGAGTGAATGCTTTGAAAATCTAAAAATATTAATAAAATCATTGATTAATGATATTCAAGAAGTCAAAAATGAATTAAAAGAAGCAAGAAATGACATAAATATATTAAAACTCGAAATTAGGGAGTTAAAAGAAAATAAGAAAAATAAAGATAAGAAAATAGACAAAAAAACTCATAGAAAAAAAAATATCTAGAATAAGGAAACAACATATTGAAAAAGAAAAAATTGTAATAGAAGCAGGAAGTGTGGATGATGAATTTAAAAAAACATATTACTAAAGATACTAGAAGAATAATTAGAATTACAAAAATTCATAGAAAAAACTTTAGGAAAGTTAAAAGTCGAAGAAAAAATGAAGAAAACAAGATAAAGATGAATGAAGAATTAGATTTACTTATAGATTATTTTGACTAATTAAGCCTAGATAATTTAAATGAATACCGAGTTTTAATGAATATTGGAGGAGCACCTAATCCAGGTCCAATAGAAACTTCTAAACAAGAATTACCAGATCTAGATGAAAGTTACGCACTTTTATATAGTAAACCACATAGACAATATTATGATATAATTAGAGATAGACAACCACCTAAAGGAAATAGTATTGAGATAGATTTAAACCAAATGATAATTATGATAAACCTATTAATCATGGAGGAACAAAATTAAATTTAGATTGTAAAATAAATACCAAGAAAGCCTTATTAACTTGGGCAGATTCAATGATATTATTCCTTTTATATATACTAAAGATGATACATGGGAAAGTGCTGAAAGAATAATAGGCTTCCTAGTGGCATCCTTTGAAGGAAATATTAGAAATTGATAGAAATGAATTAGTAATGATTCAAAATCATTAATAAGAAGAAATATTCAAACAGAAATAATAAAATCAGATAAAGAAAATATGCAAAGGTTAGTAGAATATATTGCAGATAAATTTATAGGAGAAAATTGGATAAATAATGCTTAACAAGAATCAATAAGAGAAAAAGACAATGCTAAAGTCAAATTAATAAATTTAACAATCCGTGATATGTGTAAAATTAAATAATACACCTATGAATTTAAATATTACTATTATATTCAATTTTATAGTAATGAAAATCAAGAAGTATACCAAGATATGTATTATAATAAATTACCAAGTTCATGGGAAATACATTTTAAGATAAAATTTGAAAAATTCGTTAGAGATAATCCTAGAATTTCTAGGTCATTAGGATTAAGGATAAAATTTCTATTTGAAAGATTAGCATATGTCAACAAAAAGAATTATTAAAAAGATCAGAAAAATTGACTAGAATATATTGTAAAGATATGGAACAACCTATACAATGGGAATGTAATGAGAGAAAAAAATACTAAGAGAAAATATAAAAATAGAAATTTCAAAAAATTCAAAAATTTTAGAAAAAAATATATAAAATCAATGAGAAGATATTATAAAAGAAAATATAATCCAATAAAAAAAGATAAATAAATCTTACAAAAAAGATAAAAGCCAATGTAATGTTGGAATTGTGGATAAATGGGTCATATAAGCCCTAATTGTACTAAGAAAAAAGTTAAAATGTTACAAAAATAATATTTAGAAATAGAAAGTGAGCTAAGTGAAATATCTGATATTGAGAAATATTATGATTAAGAAGCTTACATAATTGAAACGGATTCAGAGAGTATGGACCAGAATCTGAATAGAGAGATAGAAGAAATAGAAAATAATAATATAGATGTACAAGAATATGAAAGAATGGATGGTTATGAATTGAAAGTAACATTTGACAATAATAAGTTTAAGAAAATACAAAAATTATCCTTAGATTTGAAAGTTGAAAAATGAGAAATTTTAGATAGAATATGGAGAAGAGAAAGAATAGCAATAAATGAATATCATAAAATTGCAAAAGAAATAGATGTTAGAACAACTCAAGGAACACATAATTTAAATCTTTTTAAAAAAAATATAGTCACGGAATTATTAACAAAGATTAATAAAAGACAAAGTGAAAAAATCCAATATATTTATTTAGCAGGAATACAAATAATGTTTAAATCTTTTTTTAGAGAAATGATAGATTCACATCTGACTATAAAATTACATGATGGAAGAATAATAAATTTGAAAGATAGTCATTTAGAAATGATAGAAGGAAACCTTGCATATCAAAAACTAAAATTTACATGTTGCCCAAAATAATGTGTCTCATTAAAAGATAAAAGTTTTAATGAAGTTTTAGGACTATATTTCAAATTACATAGAGATAACATAATACAACTAGGAGATCAAATTATGGCCATAGAATATAGAGCATTATATACATTCACTAATTCTAATCATGGGAACATCTATTCTAAAAAAACAATATATTGAAGTTTATAAAAAATGTAAAGATATTAGTAAAATTGTGGAACCAAACAAACAAATAAACTTAATCCAAAAAATTATGAACTTTGCATAACAAAATATAAACTTGGAATCATAGAATTAAGAGAAGAAGATTACCCTGATAATAGAATAACATTTGAAGATAGAAGGTTAATTAGAAGATCAAAAAGTCTTAGTCTACATAATAGAAGAAAATTATGAGAGACTAGTAATACAAGAGAAATAAAACTTCATAAAAATGCTGTAAATATGAAAATAGAAGGTGAATATTTCAATGGAAAAAAACAAATAAAGGATCAAACATATAATAGATACAGAAGCTAGTGAATGTCATATAACTTCAAATAAAAATAAAGGATTGATAACTCATAAAACTAAACCATACAGATATATTAATTTTGATGGACAATTACATACTATCGAATTAGAAGTTAAAGTGCCAATAAAAATTGGAGGAGTTAACCTTCTAGTACCATGTTATATTGATAGCAGTATGGATATAAGTCCTCGTATATTATTAGGAATGAGTTTCATAAATGGATTAGAAGATTACAGTATAAAAAAAGAAGGATTATATATAACTCATAATAACTAAATTATATCATGCAGAAAAGTTGAATGAATAATCAAATAAACTTTCCATTAGCAGTTTATATACAAGTTACTTTTGTTTAAACGAATATAACAACTTATATATTAATTGATACAGGAAGTGATATATCAATATTTAAAAGTTTCTTAATTAAATCATGGAATACCAATAAAAAGATAAAAATAACAGGAGTAACAGGAGAAAGTACCCTTATAATTATTAGTGTTGATAAAGTCGATATAATACTTGGAAGCAAGCAAATAGTAATAAACAAAATATATAGTTATGAAAAACTAGAATTTGATATATTACTATGAAATGACTTTATCCAACAATTTCAATATTATGAATAAAATAATTATATGATAATGTTACAAACATTGTGTGCACATTTATTAAAAAAATACCAAGAGAATTTATACCATATAGATTACACAAAATGCTCTCAAAAGTCGGCTGTATCAAGTAGGTCACTCTTGGTTAATTGGATTTAGGCCCATATATGCATGCTACCAAAGTTTTGGGATCAATTTTGCAAATTAGTCCTCAATCTTTATATTGGATACACTTGAGTCATTCTCTCTTGGAATCATGTTCCTTCATTTTCAAATTGTATTCAATTAAATCCTTGACATTTTTATTCTTCATTCCATCGCTCGTCTCGTCTATGAAATGTTTGTAATTTAGTCCTTCTTGCACGATTTTAGTCCATTTTCTCCGTTTTGCCTCTAAACGCGTCCAAATTCGGGTTTTTCCTAAAACAAACAAAATAAATACATAATTAGCAATATTATATCCTAAAATACTTGTAATTGTCTAAATTTAAGGTCAATATAAGTATGAAAAACGTACTTATCAAAAGGTACAAGGGATGGCAAAACGGCTCATCGGCTCAAGCAGCTCGGGCTCGGCTCGAAAAAAGCTAGGGCTAAGCTTGGCTCGTGGCTCATGATTTCGAGCCAAAGCTCGAATCGAGCTTTTTTTGAGAGACGGGCTTTGGCTCGGCTCGAGCCAAAAAAAGCCCGCTAAAAAAAGCTCGATGGAAGGTTGGTCAATGAATTTCGACCACGAGCTCGACTCAACTTACTATATATATACATTTTCAATAAAAATTTTATGAATTTTTGCTATAAAAATAAAATAAAATTAAAAGCTCGGGACTTGGCTCGACTCGGAAAAAGCTCGAGCTAAAGCTCGGGTCGAGCCTTATTTTTTTAGGACGAGCTTTAGCTCGGCTCGGCTTGAGCCAAAAAAAGTTCGACCCTTAAAAGCTTGAGCCTTGATCTTCGGCTCGCGAGCCGGCTCGGCTCGGCTCGAACAGGAAAAGAGGATAGTATTCTTAATATATCTGTCTTTAATTTATGGAATTAGGAGGAAGAAGAGTTTTTGAAACAATTTGGTATCATGGAAGAATTTAAGATTATCAAGTTTAATTATCAAAATAGTCCATATAAAAATGAATGTCACAGCATAATTGAACATTTATTTATGCATAAACATTTAATAGACCCAATAATGAAATAAAAAAGTTATATCATGTTTATATGTCGTGTTTATTGGCTATTTTTCCTAAATTAAAAGAATTAATTGGATTAGAAATTACAAAATTAATCATTTACTTTTGGCTCGATAGTGATAAAATTCAAATAAATATTGAATTGTATTTAAAACATGTATTTAGTAGTGATAGTGATTATGATCTCATATTAGATTATGATAATGATGGAAGAGATTAATCTTTCATTACCAGTTTTTAAAATCATTGAAATGAATGAAAGAAATTACATAATGAAAAAACTCAGATCTAAGAGAGGTCTATATCACTATCACTTCACTAATATATAAAATCATGGATGTGTGAAAATCTTTTAATTGCCAATTATGTCCTTACTTCTATTTTTCTTAAGTCTATAATACCCTTAATTAAAAAAAAAATTATATTTCCACATAAAAAAATGTTGAATGACTCTTCAAATGATTTTGATTTATTTATACAATAAATTCCATTTCCAATATAAGGTCCTTAATTCAATGCATATAATTTATTTACTTCTATTTTTCTTATGTTTATAATACCCTTAATTAAAAAATTATATTTTCATATAAATCAATGTTGAATGACTTTTCAAATGATTTTGATTTAATTAAATAATAAATTCAATTTTCAATATAAGGACCTTATATTCAATGCATATAATTTATAAAATATATTTATTGATAACATATTTCAATCTTATACCACATTGTAATTCAATACATATGTTTATACAGTTCTAAAATTGAATCACTACAAGTTCACAATGTAAATAAATAAAAAATAGATGTAATTTTTTTATACAATACAAGATTCCGATAATATTATAGTAGAATTAAGATAATCTCAAATAGAAATAGTATGGAGATGGTTAAAATAATCAACAGATGAATAATTGGTAAACTACAATTTGTGTTAAAGTGAATACATTTTAAACCAATAACCTTTTGAATAAATTCAATTTCCAATATAAGGTCTTTAATTCAATGATATAATTTGTAAAATTTGTTTATTGATAACTCTTTCCAATCTTATACTACATTGTAATTTAATACATATGTTTATACAGTTCTAAAACTGAATCATTACAAGTTTACAACGTAAATCAAACATAGATGTAATTTTTATATACACTAAAAGATTCAAATAATATTGTAGCAGAATTAAGATAATCTCACAACAAAAATAGTAGGAGAAGGTTAAAATCATAGATATGATGAGTAGTTGGTAAACTACGATTTATGTTAAAATAAATATATTTTAAAGTCTATAACTTTTTGAATAATCAAAATAAAAAATCTAGAGTTATTTATTTGGACACTAATATGAGGGTCACTTTGAAGAAAAAAATTTATTATTTTTTTAATTAAGTGCCATAAGAGGTAAGTTATTAAAACATATTTATAGATAAATAATTATTCAATCTTCACTTATATGATGAAAGTAGTTAAGCCCCCGTTTGGTGTTGATTTTAATTCAAATTTTAATCTAAGTCAAAGTTAATAATTAATTTCAACAAAATTTTAACCACACAAATTCATCAAATTCTATCAAAATCTAATAAAAATCTGATTTAAATCCTTATCAAATGAAAAAGAAATTCTGCTTGTTCAAATATGACAAAACAATGAAAATATTTCTATGGTTCAAACACATTTTCAACGTCTTCTCGAGTTTTCGTTTTGCTACATAAATGTCATGATGTATACTTAATAGTTGAGAAAAATTGAAAATGGCTATTACAAAATTTACTTATAAGTTAATAAATAAATAAATAATCGAGTAATTTTCATATGAATAATTATTTTCACTATTAAAGTTAAAATTAATAATAATAATAAATTTGACATGATCATAAGAGTTTAAAAAATTCTACCTCACACGATTTAGTATTAATACTCCTTGCTTAATAATTAATATACCTTAATACTACATATCATAAATAATAACCTATTATTTATTATATTTTATATTCAATGAGTTGTAACTATATTTGTATAATATGATGATTATAATAATTTTCATTTTATACTTATTACATATGAGATACATAGTATAAGTTCTTTTACCTCGTACATAAGACGTACGAAGCACGTAGTGGAATACTAGTAAGATCAAAAAGAATAGAAAAAATAAAAGAGGTATTGAATATGAAAATGAAATTAATAAGATAAGATATCAATAACAACTTTATGCATCATAAGAAATATTAAAAGGTTTTAAAGAAAATTTGATAGAAAACTTTGTTAGAGATACGATAAGATCTATAATAATACAAGATATTCAAGATATAATTGAAAAATTAGAAAAAAGAAAGAAAAATATTTCAAAATATAATATACTATTTGAACCTAGTTTAGATATTATGACTGATATAATTATTATCAATTCTCAGACATTAATTGAATTTGAAAAATTAATTACTTGAAACTTTATAAATTATTTTATAAATTTATATCTTTGAGTTTGCTTTTTTACAGTTTTATTTTAAAATGTCATGATATACTATTGAAGGATTTGATACTCTTTTAAGAAAGATATTAGAAAAATTGAATAATTGTATCTCATTTAAGAAATATGGATAGATCATCTAAAAAATATTATATACTCTTAGAAAATTATCATCAACTTATGATAGATTATTCTAAGGTAGCAGACTATAAAATGAAGATTCAAAAGAATACAAGATAAAATTAGTTTTAAAATGCTTGAATTAACCATTGAAAGAGAAATTGAAATTATTAGAAAAGATTAAATGAAATAAAAAATGAAATACCGCATTTTATAAATAATGGTAAAATATATCCAAAAGATATAAAAGTCTTTTTGATAGAATAGAGTATTTCTTCCCTTGTATTAGAAGAGGCACTTTGAGAGTACTATTCATTTTTTGTCATGAGTGTTCACACTTGAAGCGGTTTGGATATATTCTTATTCTTACATATATTCTCCTTTATTATTAGACCACCTACTATGAATAAGTTAAGGCACAAGTTAGTCGTATAAGTTAGTAAGATGTTATATTTAGTGCCTACAATGGATAAGTTAAAATACATGTTAAATGATTTTTTTTGTTTACAAGTTAACTTCAATGTTAAATTTGAATAGTGGTTTAACTTGATGACATGTCATTTTAACTTCTTTTTTCTTTAAATTTTTTAATATCGATAAATAAAATATTTTTTTCTTTGATTTCATATTATATAATTTAATGAGATTTTCAAAATGTATACCATATTAATATATAGATTTTGCTATTTAAAAAGTAATTATTTATCATGTTCTTGAATTTAGTTAAAACTTTAACATATTCATTGTAGCAAAAATTAATAGCTAACTTTAACATACACGTGTGTAACTTTAACATATTGATGTGACATTTAAAATCTTACTTTTTGCTTATGTAGCTACCTATATTTAACTTCTCCATTGTAGATGCTCTTAGTGATAGCAACGGGTCGGGTTCTGGTCGGGTCGGTCATTCCGCGTCTCGCCCCGCGAACCCATTACCTGCCCCATACCCGCCCCGCGAACCCGCTAGATACGGGGCGGGTTCGAGTTTTTCCCGGGCGGGTCGGGTTCCTCTACCGATCCGTTTGCGACCCAGATTTTTTTTTCTCTTCTCTTCTCTTTCCCCTCTATCGTTATGTATTCTAATTATAGTTTTTTGATGAGTTTTAATTCTTGAATCCATTTTCAATTTAGTTAATAAGAATGAAATGCCAAAAAAAAATGAATGTAGCGATTGAGTTGCTCAACAACTACCTTAGTTGGTAAGTCTTTCATTTTTTATCATATTGATTTTAGACAAAAATCAATATGATAAAAAAAATAAATAAATAAATCATGCTTTATAAATTAAATGACGAGTTCTAAGTGATAAATGGCTTCATGTTCATTCTTCTAGTTTAATGATTAACTTATACAGTGTCTTGAATTAAATAACGAGTTCCATTTTTTTTTAAAAAAATTTATATTATAGCGGGTCGGGTCAATAACGGGGAGGGTTGGACCCGACCCGACCCGAACCCGCGGCGGGTTTTCAATTTTCATCACAAACCCGTCCCGCGGGTAGGCGGGACGGGTTCGGGTCGAGTTTTTTTGCCATCCCTAGATACTCTAAGTGGTGGTTTGTATATTTACTATTTATTTTGGGTTGGTAGTGTTCACATGCTATTCATTATCTGGTTTCTACAAAATATCTTAAAAATATCAGTTATAAAGTCGATTTTTGGTTTTTACAAAATATCTTACAGTTCTTTCGGTAACATGTAAAAAATTGTTTATAAATCAACTTTTTACACAATTTCTCAAACGACTTTTTAACTACACATATTTTATCTCTCCAAATTTCAACCACATATTTTATCTATAAAACACAAAAAAAAAAAAACCATGATGTTAAAAGTCAGAGTATTTACAATTCATTTTTGGTTGGTAGTGTTAACATACTATTCATTATCTGGTTTCTACAAAATATGTTAAATACATCTTAAATATATCTACTACAAAGTTGATTTTTGGTTTCTACAAAAAATCTTATGGCCCATTCGGTAACACAGTTAAAAAAAACTGTTTATAAATCAATTTTTTTACACAATTTCTCAAACCACTTTTTAAACACATATATTTGCTCTCTTCAATTTTCAACAACATATTTTACATAGAAAACACAAAAACACCTTGATGTTAAAGGTTAAAGAAGAATCAAACTTGTAATCACTTTTCAAAAATAGAAAAAACCATTTTGCTTTGAGGTATGTTTCTTATTTATACTATGTTGAATATTTCAGGTTCAGTTTTTGTAAATCAATTTCTCTACGATCATGTTCTTGTTCATCGACAATTACTTCAATTACGACTTGAAACTGTGAAATGTTAAAAAAAATAAAATCTAAAGTTATAAAAATTATAATTCAAAATTATTTTGTAATCAACCTAAAAAAATCACATACTATTCATTATCTAGTTTCTACAAAATATCTTAAATGTATCTTAAACAAAGTCGATTTTTAGTTTCAACAAAATATCTTACAGTCGTTCGGTAACAGTTACAAAAATTGTTTATAAATTGTTTTTTACACATTTTTTCAAACAACTTTTTAACCACACATTTCTCTCTATAATTTTTAACCACATATTTTACCTAGAAAAAAAAAACGATGATGTTAAAGGTTAAAGGGAGAATCAAACTTGTAATTACTTTTCAAAGGGGGGAAAATCATTTTGCTTCAAGATATGTTTCTTATTTATACCATGTTGAATAACTCAGGTTCAGTTTTTAAATTCAACTAGTATCTTCACCCGTGCGATGCATGAAAATATAATTGTGATAATGATTTCGATCAAAATTTATGAAAATATATTAATTATACAATCATACCAAATAAAAACGTAGTACAATAACATTTTAATACAAAATATTATCGAATTTAAAACTTAAAAAATTCAAAATAGGAAATACAACATTTACAAAACGTTATTTTTATCTTTTTTTATATATTAAATTATTTTGAAATAAAATTAACAACCATAAATCTATATTTACTTTGAATTGGTAAAGAATATTGTTATTATATTTTTTATTTATTTAATTTTACTCTAAATGCGTAAATGTCATTTTATTTGTAAAATAATTTTTTTTAGAAAATTTTCTGATATTTGAAATAATTATTTATTTTTAATTAAAATCGATTCGACCCCTATTCAACCACATTCAGTCATCTGACCATTGACCTGTTACCTCTTTCAAGTCGAACCATTTTAGGTTTTTTGAATACAAAATATTATATAACTTAAATGATATAATTTAAAATGAAGTAAAAAAATATATTGTAAAACTTTGACATTTGATATTTTGGATGATTTTACGGACAATGTTTTTACAGTTTGTTCTCACTTGTTATATTGTTTTAAACTTCTTGTTGAAATCTTCGATTTGACATCTATATTATATATTTTTCGATTTCAAAATAATACAATAATGTTTATGTTTAAAAAAGTGGTTTGAAAAAATTTTTGGTTTATAAAATGGTTTACAAACCATTTTTGCAAGTTTATTAAACACATGCTTAAACATAATTTTAATACTGATAGTTACACATATAATTTTTCAAATACATTTAAACATGCGAGAGTGATTACTTCTAACTCTTGTTAAGTGTCATTACATATGACGAAAAATTATATTCAATCAAGTATGAAATGATTCGATTTGAAAAAAAAAAATCTGAATTAGTTATTTAATTTCTTATTTTTTTATATAATCTAATTGGAAAACTTATAAAAAAAAATACACAATATAAGGAATGTTCTTTAAAATAAAACATTTTTCTTTCTTTAAACTAAAACAATTTAGAGTTATTTAAATGTTTTTCAACACATTTCATAATATAATTTTATATATTTACAAATGATTTAATGTTACTTTACCAAATTAGTTACACTATGATTAAGCAGAATATTTTTTAATAATTTTTTTAATTAATTTAACAAAATTTATAAATTACGGATCTTGAATATTTTTTTATAACAATAGAGAATTATTTATTAATTTTTTAAATTAGACTTATGATGCTTTTGATGTAATCTTTTCACATTTTTCACAAAAAAATAAAAAATGAAGTTAGGATACATAATAAAATTAATAGTTATATTAAAATCAATCATCCTATTAAGTAAAAATGAATTTGTTAAAAAAAAAAAAAACTTTAAATTGTCATTTTTTGGAATTGGAACGAAACATCTCAGTTTGACAAAATATTTTTAAACAATACGCTTTTAAACTATTTTTTAATCACACATATTTTTTTCTCTCAAACTTTTCAATCACTACTTTTTACCTCGAAAACATAATATTCTATATTTTTAAACAAAAAATTTTAACTACCATTATTTTTTATATAATTTAACAGTGATAAAAACGATTTTTTTATTTATTTGGGAACAAATGCACGTAGTGCTCAAAAGTGTAATTCAAATTTGCAAGTATTACACTTTTCAAAATGCAATCATTTTTTATTTATTTTTTAATTCTTGTGTTTTTTGCAAAACATTTCCAAATTTAAAAAGTACATGTTGGCGGGAAAGTGTGTGTGTGTTATTTTTAGTAAAGACTTTTTTTTTTTTTTTTTTCATGTATAGATAGATTTCTCTACAATCATGTTCTCGTTCATCTACAATTACGACTAGGAAATATGAAATGTTAAAAAAAAAATTCTAAGTTATAAAACTTATAATTCAAAATTATTTTTTAATCACGCTAAAAATATCAATTTGAAAATATTTCTCGTTAATTGTAAGAGTAAGATTGTCAAGTACTATCTACTATTTTGTCCTTATTAGACATTATGTACATTGTGTATATGATATTATGCCTATGTTTGGTGAATATTAAAATCAAATTTTTAATAGATTTTGATAAAAGTTGATAAAATATGTGGTTGAAAAATTGTAAGACCCATAAAATAAATAGTTGAGATTGATTGTTGACTTTAACTTATATTAAAATTTAAATTTTAATCAGTACCAAACAAGGGTTATGTATGAATTGCATTTCTCTATTCCATGACATCATTTTGAATAGAAAAACAAATATTTTTAATGAAAATTTGTTTTTATTCTTAGAACACAAGTGGTTTGACCATGCCATAAAATAAAATACGTGGCACGTGCATAGCACATGTTATCCAGGATAGCAAGAATTATCTGGATTTTTTATGGATCATCAAATAAAATGGAAATAATTGCAATATTTCTAACTATAATTTTGTCCCGCCATTAAAAGAACCCTTTTCAGTAAAAAGTTATCATAATTAGTACACAAAAACCGAACAAATTTATAAAATATTTAGCCTCCGTTAAATAACACTGATTTATTTATGATTTTGAGGTAAAAAATAATGATTAAAAATTGGAGAGATAAAATGTGTATGATTAAAAAATAATTTGGATTTGTGTAGTTTATGAACATGTTTATAAACCATTTTTGTAGTTTACCGAACACATGCTTAGTTTTTTTGTTAAAGATGTCTAGTAATTTTTATCGAACACATGCTTAGTTTTTGTTAAAGATGTCTAGTAATTTTTTTGATAACTCAAATGTTCAAACTTCATCCGACTAATCTTGAAAAAGGGCAGACTTCTCCCCCGACTCACTCTCCATATTAATCGGAATGCGGATACAACATATACATATTTGAAGTAGACATTCGGGTAACGATTGTTGTTTCGTTATGTGGACACGACCTCAAAAGGGTGACAAGTGCACCATTACACTGCCTCCCCATGTGAGCACTTTTTTTCAACATTTAAATGCTTCATTGTAAGAGTTAATATTCGAACATCCGATACTCTAATTTCAACTCATCATACTTTATTCTTGCACCATGCCAGCAGGACAATGTTGTCTTGTAATTTTACTTTTATTAAGACCGTGTTTGATTTCACTACATTTGCTTAGAAAATGTCAAATTATGAAAAGTATTTTCCACCTTTTGTATTTGAATGGTGTTTGATTGTAAATTTTTCCTAGAAAAATATTTTCTCAAGTATGACCAATTATACACACTTAGCCAATTTGTCTTGAAAATAATATGACCAATTAATGCACACTTAGCCAATTTGTATTGAAAATAATTTCTTACCTATTTGGTGAGAAAATATTTTTCACCTTATGCGGAAAAGTTTTTTGCGTTTTTGATCATTTTTATTATTGTTAATTGACTAATTTTTTTCCCAAAAATTAAGGCTCTGTTTGTTAAAAGTTTTTGTATTTAAAAAAAAAATATATTTTTATATATTATAGGTAAAATGTATGGTTGAAAATTAGAGCCAGAAATATGTGTGTTAAAAAAGTGATTTGAAGAATTGTTTTAAAAAACATGTTTGCCAAACAGAGACTAACATTACTATTATCAAATACAAAAGAGTCAAAGATAATTTTTTTATTAAAATAGTTAAATTTTACTTTATCTGTCATGAAAAATAATGTCAATTAATAGTGTGTTCCCTAACGTAATCATTACTGTTTATAAACCAATTCATAAAACAATACAATTTTACAAACCACTTTTAGCCATCCAAATTTTCTCTCTCCACTTTTCAACCACACATCTTACTTTTTAAACAGTAAAAAATTGTTTATAAACTGCTGCAGTGTTAACAAAAATAAAAATTTCACATTTTCTCACATAAAAAATTAATCCAATCAAACATTTTCAATTGACACTTTTAATGAAAATAATTTTTAAGGAAACTAATTCCTGAAAAATATTTTTTTACCATCCAATTTCCATCTTTTTTCAATTCAACTCGTCTTATGGGTTATTATTGATGGAGCAGTTTGGCTGTGGTCGGCAGCAATTTCAAGAAAATTGGAATTATAATGTTAATTTATTAAGTTTTTCTAGATAAGAAGTGTGATTAAAAAATGAAGAGATAAAATATATATGATTAAGAGTCCGTTCGGCGGCTTAAATTATAACACTAGAAGACAAAATTCTAGGGGTGAACGTGGTTTGGTTTGGACGATTTTTGATATATTTTCAAATCAAACTATTTCAAGAGGTTTGGCATTTTCTCAAACCAAACCAAACCATTTCATTTTACAAATCAAACCAAACCAAACCATTTTTTTGCGATTTGGTTCGATTTTAATCCGCGATTTTTACGTATCGACATAATATAATATAATATATTTTATATTTAAATTAACTCGTATATTTTAATATAAAGATAAAATAAGTTAATATATAAGCAAATACGAGAATTAATAATGTTAAATGTTAAATTCATTCGAATTTTTTTTTTCAATTCAAAATAAAAACATGAAGTTAAAAAACAATTCTAAATTTGTAATTACATTGTATTTGTTCCCTAACTTCTTTTCGAACAAACATGACAGGTCATCGTCATCAAAATTCTTAAAAAAATTACTAGTCTTAGACATACCATAACTAGTCATTCTTTTTTGCTTTTTATTTGAAATCATATACGAATACTTTTCTTGCATAAATGTGTGATATGATTCGATAAAGTACTACTCTGGAAATTATTAGTATGATACTTATACAATTTTCTACAGTAATTACATTTCGTCTTGGCTCTCTTTTTGTTGGCTTACCTTTGTTGTCCAGATTCTGGAATTCAGCAAGGAATAAATTTTAAAAAAATAAAATAAAATAATCGAATGATATTGCTTGCAAAGACACTTAAACATGTGATATTCAAATTCTTATCCTGATTCGAACATTCTGATATAGATCGAAAAATCTTTCATGACTCTCCAAAATAAAATCAAATGCATGAAGAAATTGGAAGTACACTTATCGCATCTGCCTATTGTTCTAAGAATCTAATTGACATTAGTGAAGAGGAACTTGAAAGTTGGATAGAAGTAAGGAAGACGAATGAAAACAAAAAAGTACAATTTGAATTAGAAAGTGAGAACGTTTTAGGTTTGAATCTCAATTAAATGGACTTTTGGAGTTGTAGTATGTGGTTTAAGGATGATATGGGTTATATGTTAATGGGGTTTTAGGGTTTGAGTATGTTGTTGAAATGTGGTATGAGTTAAAGATTAATGAGATTTTGTGGTTGGATATTAGACGAGAACTTTTTTTAAAAAAAAAAAAACTAGACGAGTCATTAGATAAATTAGAATTTTTTTGGGAAAAAACTCTAAATTTAAATGAATAAAAATTAATTTTTTAATTAAAAAATTAGCGGTTTGGTTTGGTTTAAAATGTTTTTAAAAATTGAAACTTAAACCAAATCATTTTGAAACGGTTTGATTTGATTTGATTTGAAAATATTGGCGGGTCCACGTGGAACCGAATCAAGGGTTTCGATTCGGTTTGCGGTTTGACGGTTTTTTTGTGCAGCCCTACAAAATTCAACACAAAATTTAATTTACATAATTTCTCAAACAACTTTTTAACCATCTATATTTTCTCTCTCCAATTACACAATTTTCAAAATTAATTTTTAACCCCACATCTTACCTTAGAAAACACTAATAAATCCAATACAAAAATTAATTTCCTATTGTTGTCTACAGAAAAGACCCTAAAAAGTGATTTACAAATTATGTAAATTAATTTGTACAATCATTGTCATTTTAAATTGATTGCCGTAATCACCCTAAATGGAAAAATGTGACCCCATGTCTGGCAATTGGTTCAATTAATAATAATTTCCCTAACTATGATTAATTGCTAAACCATGTATTTCAGTTACCAGAAGTTAAAAATGATTGCTTATTGCCTTATTCTCTCTGCTCCACTGTACCCTCCTCTCTCCAAGGAAACTTGAAGAAAACTGTTTCTCTAGATCAGAGACCTAAACATTAAACAGAGTTCAGATACATTATTTTATGCTTTTCTTGATTGAAACCAATAAAGAATTTTCATTTCTTGAATGTTCAAATACATATCCGATGCCCTTTTCATTTACAGGAATTTAGTGCTACTTTTCATATATACGGATATGCCAATTAGTAGAAAAAGCAGCGGAAAAACCAAAGATTATACCAGTCAAGATTGCATTTTTCTGGGGGTTTCTCTGTTGATGGCACAATCAATATCACTATTTTTGGGTCTATAAATGGAAATGTATTTGAACTGACGATATAGTAGTGAAAGGGTGATTTTTGGGGTTGAAGATTTGTGAATGATGGAATCAAGAATGGTTCAATATGAGATCATGGAGCAGATTGGCCGTGGAGCATTTGGTGCTGCAATTTTGGTTAATCACAAACTGGAAAGAAAGAAGTAAGAATTGGTCTAATGAACTCAAAATGCTGGATCTTCCCAATTTATTTATTTATTTGTTTATTTATTTATTCTTGGATAAAAATATAGGTATGTTCTTAAGAAGACCCGATTAGCTCGACAAACAGAACGCTGCAGGAGATCGGCTCATCAAGAGGTACATTATTGATTCCCATCGATGTTGTTCTTCTTTTGATTATTATATATAGAGTAATTTGCAAACAAAATATGTTGCCTTAATGTGACTTATTTTGTGCATTATGTAAAATATATTTTTGAATTGAACTTGGCATTGATGTTTTCCATTTCTTTAAGATGTCAATGAATTTACTCCAATTTTGTTTCCCGTGCGCGTGTACTCGAGATGCATTTCGTTTTCCGATGTAAATGTTTGAAATTTGAATGTGTAGATGGCGTTAATTGCGCGGATACAACACCCTTACATTGTTGAATTCAAGGAAGCATGGGTCGAGAAGGTAATACTCATTGATGCTTTTCCTTTCCAAAATGATTTGATGATTTCTTTATATTTTTTTAAATAATGAATTTTGTAGAAACCATGTTTTCAAACTGAACTCTTGGTCTCAAATGCTAATGTAGGGTTGCTATGTTTGCATTGTTACCGGCTACTGTGAGGGCGGTGACATGTAAGTTTTGTACAGTAAAATTTTTAACTTGAAAGTTCTCCAATCTCCATGTCCATAGTATAGTTTTTCTGTTGTGTATTTTCTTTATCGAGATGAGTAATGAGTGATTGACCTTTAACAGGGCTGAACTAATGAAAAAATCAAATGGACAGTGCTTTCCAGAAGAGGTATGAATATTTACCACTAAAAGCAAACCCATTTTTACTAATTATTACATTTTTCTGGTAAATATACTTCTATTTTACAAAATAGAAGACTCTTCATCAGCTCCAATAACTGCAAAGAATTCACTTTTTCTTTAGGAATTAATGCAACTGTTTATATGAACTGTTCAGAAACTCTTGAAATGGTTCACACAGCTACTGTTGGCAGTTGAATATCTGCATTCCAACTTCGTTCTTCACCGGGACCTAAAAGTAAAGTCTATTGTTTGTTATACGGTTTTTCAATAGTTTATCTGTCATCTTAAATTATTTTCTAGACTGATTTCCACTATTTTATCGGCAGTGCTCTAACATATTCCTTACCAAAGATCAAGATATTCGTCTAGGTGAGTTTGAAAATTGTGTCTTTTGATGACTTTAAATTTAGCATTCCCCAATTTATTTATTTTTTTATGCGTACAGCCGTATTAATAATCTTTCTTTGGCTTCTTGTGTTTGTTGCAGGGGATTTTGGACTTGCTAAAACTTTGAAGGCAGATGATTTGGCTTCCTCCGTAAGTGCTTAGAATGCATATTAACTATCTTTATCCCCAGCAATGTTAAATTTTATGAACATTAACTACATTAAAATGAACCAACAGAAAATTCTAGGAAGCATGAATTTAAAAGAATTAAAGAGGACTGAAATCGTATTTAAGAACTAAAAGTACTTACTTACTGAACTTATCTTTAGGAAATAAGTGTAGCTTTGCAAATAAATTTAATTGTGTTGAAGAATATCCTGATTATGATTGGTTATGTAACACTGAGTTAGTTATACAACATTCCATAGGAATGTCTTTGAAAAGCTAATCCTTGTCTTGTTTTTTGTGCGCAGGTTGTTGGCACTCCAAATTATATGTGTCCTGAACTTCTCACAGACATTCCATACGGTTTCAAATCTGATATTTGGTCCCTCGGTATGTCTATTCATATGTTTTTTCCTTTTTGGACATTGCTGTATTAATCTGTGTGAAAAAAAAAGAGCCTATCTTTATGGGACTGAGATAGTATATCTTCTTGAAGTTCACCGCTCGCTAAATTTAGCCATTAATAAAAAACTTAACCTTCTTTTCCATTTTTCCTTGCCCAATATTTTCATTTTCTACCAGGTTGCTGTGTATATGAAATGGCTGCTCATCGTCCTGCATTCAAGGCTTTCGTAAGATTTCCTTCTTTTATTTTATTTTTTGCCACCATCTTCCTAGTTGCTTTATCAGTATTTGATTACTTATGAAAATCGATTGTAGCTTTATACGTGAATTTTGGCCACCTCCCCTTTCTTTCTGCTACTTGTACACACAAGTGTTTATGTTGAGATTTATGTTTGTACCGTGGTGCGTAATACCTTTGTCAACCGAGTTTATGGTTACTGAGATCAATGAAACCTAGACAGTCTCATTACAAATTTGTCAATGGTCATGAACACATTTTTATGAGCACACGGGCACAGAAACAGGTCCATGATCTAGAATTTACCAAGGACTCGTACCTGAAGCTACATGATATTAATAACCCTTTTGCTTTCTTTTATAGTCCCCTTGTAATAAAAAAATAAAAAAAATTGTATTGTGTTACAGGATATGGCAAGCTTAATAAGCAAGATTAACCGATCATCCATGGGGCCTTTGCCTTCATGTTACTCCCCATTCTTGTAAGTCAATTATACTAGGTGATTATTGTACTTGCGCTGCTATTTCTTATGTATTTTATTTTGGGATTGCCTTGGTGAAATGTTGAACAATATTCTACGTTTGATGATGTCACTTTATTACTCTCAAAACAACCTTTTGGCTACCAGAAATTGTAAGATCTTAATTAGTTTGTGTTTTTGATTGTTGTATGTTTCTTTATAGTGCTATAACCTATTTTAAAACAATTTGGAACATGCCTTATTCACAGGAAAACACTAATCAAGGGAATGCTAAGAAAAAATCCTGAACATCGGCCAACTGTAAGCACATTTTTATACTCTCTCCGTCCCATTTATATATGCTTGTTTGACTTTTCACACAGATTAAGAAAACATGTTTAATGTTATTGAAAATGTAATTTTTGTAAAGAAAATTCTCAAATTACCTTATTTAAGTATCAAAACTATTATTATTGAAAGTAATAAATAGGGGTACATTAGTAAACAAACAAAATAAAAACTTCCCAATAAAGAAACAGACCTATATAATTGGGACAAGAAATAAAAAAAAAATGCAGCCTATATAATGGGACGGAGGGAGTAGCAGTTTGCAAATTCATACATGTACTTATTATGAGGATATCCTTGTAACTATATTTTTTAATGTTGTTAGGCATCCAACATGCTAAAGCACCCGTATTTACAGCCTTATGTTGATCAATACCGACCCTCCTATAATCCTCCTCCGGCAAATTCACCACAAAAACCTCTTTCTATAGGTCGAGACACTCGGAGGCATATGGGTGAAAGCCAAAGTAGCAATAGTTCTTGCAGCGACAGAGATAGTTTGATGTCGACTGAGAGAAATATGCAGGATATTATTTTCAATAGCAATGACAAAGCTGTGGAGACAGATTCAGCTTCTATTGACGATGTCGACGATGCCTGCAATCGGCTTCAGCTGAGCGAGGATCAACAAAAAACCGATGTGATTCCCGGAAGTGTTCTCAAGGTTATGAAACCACTGCATGAGGAAAGGAGATCTGACACTGAACCTAAGCAACTGAAAGCACTTAAAAACATTATGATGGGTCTGAAAGATGAAAAAGCCCGAGAAAGTAGGTCTCCCATGCGAGGGAATCATTCTAAAGTTAGCGGTGCAGGTAACCAGAGACTTCCTACTGAAACATCTCATAAAGTCGCTAAACCAAGTGCTTTCAATTCTGTTCATAAGGCTAATGTGGAAACACCACCGGATTTATCGGAAAAGGACATATCGGATTCCACAAAACGAACAAGAGGAACACATTCTTTGAAGGACCAGGTACTTGGATTTCATTCTTCTCTCTTTAACTTATATATGCAGTGTGCTTTATTGTAATTGATGTTCTATCTGATTGGAAATCACTTCGAAGACTAAACCTAGAGAAGAGGGGATCCCTCCATCTGGCTCCGGTCCTGTGAAGGCTATTGCTGAAGATGGGTATTCTAGGAGGACAAGACAGAAAACCCCTCCGACCCTGGTCAGAAGGTCATCGTTTCAAGGACGGATGAGGCAAGTGGGCCATGATACTCCAAATAACATGATGAATAATAATAATATAAAGGGCGATCCAAGTGACCCCCTGAATCCTGATGGTAATTCCAATTCAGTGCCTTGTTCGGGAGAAATTTTGCTGCATTCTCAGAAGGCTGTAGCTGCAGCCTCGAAAGGATTGCAGAAAGACAACAGCAATTCTGCATCATCTTCAGTGTCCATTCAAGGGTTTGAGCTCTGTGATGATGCAACGACTCCTTGTATTCTCTTGTCAGAAGAGAGACATCAGAGCCATGAGCAATCCACTGAAATTGATATCATTGAATCCCAACCCAGCTTTTCAGCCTCCTCTTCGCTCTCCGAAAGGCTGGAAAATCAATATGTGGAAGATCATGGGAATAATGAAGAATCGGAGAATCTACCAACCAATGAAATTGAACTCACCGAGTCTCGACCGAGCTGTTCCCTGTCTTCCTCTTCACACTTTGAAAGGCTAACATATCCCTCCGAGGAAAATCAAAGAAACAAGGGTAAGTCTACGGTATCTTCTGTAGGAGCATTCGAGGAACACTCTGAGCATCGAGCTATGAATGCTAGTGCCTGTGATGAGAAACTGACTCCAATTGCAACTATGGAGATCCCATTGACTTCCTGTGAAGAAATACTCAAGGGCAACAAGGATGCTCCAACTATCGACCTGATTAGTAAGACTGAAGTCTCGGTCCAATCAAAAGTCACTTCAGCGTCTGATGAAGACGATAAATTTACATTGAGGAAACTATTTTCCGCGGTAACAGATTCTTCCTCTTCCACAGTCCCTCCTATTTCCTCCAGTCTGAATAATTTGCTGTCGGAGAAGGGAATTATTTTGCAAAATGCAATTATTGAAAAGTCAGCCAGTACTCATCTCCCACCAGCATTTGACAATGTGATACATGTGATACGCCACAGTAGTTTCCGAGTTGGGAGTGAAGAGCCAGTAATGGAAAATGTAGATAAAAATGGAGATGTTGGGAAGCTGATAAATGTTGTTAGTGATCATGTTGATACAAACGATCTGGCTTCTCCCTCACCTCCAATATCACCAAGTTGTTTTGAAAGTAAGACGATTCCAAATCTTTCTGAAAATCTGGTTACTAAGGAAATAGATTTGAAGACTCCCACCAATCCCACTCCTGTGGTTCCCGAACCAGATTCACTAGAACCTGCAAAACCTAACCCTTCCACACCAGAGGAAGCCCCCGTGAAGGAAACTTTAGATGTTACGTCTTTCAAGCAGAGAGCAGAGGCACTTGAAGGGCTATTGGAATTGTCTGCTGACTTGCTTCAGCAGGACAGATTTGAAGAACTTGCTGTCATTTTGAAACCTTTTGGAAAGGAAAAAGTTTCTCCCAGGGATACAGCTATTTGGCTTGCTAAAAGTCTTAAAGGAATGATGCTCGATGACAGTGGACGAAATTCGTAAGTGGCATTATCTTTTTCTCTCTTTACTTGTCCATTCATTATGCTTCTATAGTTCTTAGCCTTCTTTCCATTTGATCTTTGAACTCACACTTGAATATTCCCACAGAAAACTCTGGGATTTTCTCTCAAGCCTTGTTTCATTTTTTCTAATTCATTCAGCCTAGTTCATTGTATAGTATTGTATTGTATTGTACAATCAAATAAGTTAGATCTATTTCTGTTCCCAGCCAAATGTAAGAAAACCTTGTAGAACAGGACAGGATGGTATAATCTTGTATAATTCCGCGTTTTCTTCTATTGAATCAAGTGTTACAATGAGTTTCCTTGAAGATGAAATTTTCAAGAGCTTGATGAAGATTCCATTATTGCTTCTTGTACAAAGCATCAGAGTTGTGAAGTCTGATTGATAATCCTGGGATTTAAAGTAAGAATTTCCATATAGTAATAAGAGTTTTCAGCAAACCAAGGAAGATGTAAAAGAAATCATCTTCATTTTTAATATCCTCACTAATTAGTAATTAGTATGCTTTCGACTCATGAGAACCCATAATAGTAAAAGTTAAGATCGTTGTTCGTTGCATACAAAATGTAATTGAGAATATGCACCGAGTCCCACATCACTAAGCAGTGGCAGAGCCACTAGGAGGGATAGGGATAAAGTGTATATATATAGTATTTGGTAATTTAAAAGGGTGAAGTTTTGCAACCTCCCAAAAAAGGGGGAAAAAAAAAAACGGAGCTCGTGGGCTCGATCGTGGTCCAAAAATTTCTCCCAGTCGACTCTGGCTCAGGATCAACTCTAGACGAGCCCAGACAGACCATGGACCAAGTCGAGATGAGGTGAACGGACGAGTCCACAAGTCGGCCGACCCAATTGCCATTCCTAAATAGGGATGACCACACTGCCCGTCAACATTTCATCCACAAGGGTAAAAAGTTTAATTAATATTAGTTAATTGTTATAATATTATTAGGCCATGTTTGATTCCACCATATTATCCATGGAACCAAGAAAATATTTTCGAATTTTTTCCATCTTCTCTTCACGCTTCAATTTGCCTTGCATTTGAGGGAAATATTTTCATTTGCCTTGAACATGACAAATAGATTTTCATTAGTTAAATTTTACTTTATTTTTCCTGAAAAATAATGTCAATCAAACTACAAAACTTAATTTTTTTTTTACATTTCAACTAAAAATTAAACCAGTCAAACACTTTCAATTAATATTTTCTATCATTCCAATCAAACACCCTTGTTACCGAAATTAAATCGAGTCAAAAAATTGATAAAGGAAAAACAATGCAAGAATCAACTAGACTATACTGAGAATTGATCTGTACATTGATAATTTATAGAAATATATTTAAATATTTCTATATTTCTATATTGGAGGTCACGATCTCAATCTCCTCTCTCTCCCTCTCTCACACAGGCACAGCATACAATTTGATTCTGCATTTCCAAAACATTAAAGTCGTGTAACTTGGAACTTCTTCGGATTTCAAATTATCTCTCCAGATGATGTTGTAGTTTGTGCATATGGAAGACCCCAATAGACCCGTCACTGGTTATCCTGTCAATCCGAATGGTTTTTCTGCTAATCCGCGACCTGCCGGAACAGCCTATCCGTATGCCGCCCCCAATTCCTACACCAGTTACCAAAATTACCCGTACTCCCAACAAAGTTACCAACCTGACCCTGACTTGGTCAGACGCGCCACCTGTGTCCGCCGCATCTTTGCGTTTATTATAGGACTTGTTGTCATCTTCGGTACCGTCGCCTTCATTGTTTGGATTGTCCTCCGCCCCCAGCTTCCTGAGTTCCGGGTTGACTCGTTATCGTTCTCCAATTTTTCTATCACCAATGGTTCTCTTGTTTCATTTACCTCAGAAGCGCGGCTTACTGCCCGGAACCCGAATAAGAAGATGACTGTTGATTACGATCATATCGAGGCCTGGATATTTTACAAGTCACGGACCCTTTCGGATACTACTGTTCCACCCTTTTTCCAGAATACCAAAAATGAGACATCTTTACAGGCAAATTTTGCTGCCGCTGGGAGTTTTGTTGATAAGTGGGTAGTGGATGGGATAAACAATGAAAGGGGTACGAATGGTAATGTGGGGTTCAACTTGAGGGTGCTTTCCAGGGTTAGGCTCGAGGCGAAAGCATGGCCGACGCGGAATAGGTTGCTGAAGGTGTTTTGCGGGGATTTGGCTGTTGCATTTCAGAGTAATGGAAGATTGGGGACATTAACCAGTGGGCCGAAGCAGTGTCGAGTTGGGATTTGAGGTGAACTATTGAATTTCCATACATTTTAGATTAAATACTAAGTGGCTTTAGTTGAATCAGGATTAATATAAGTGATTGGCGTACTTCTGGTATACAAGAAATGTGGATTTGTTGGATTATATTTGTTGGTTCACATATTTTTTTGTTACTTTGGGTGGTTGATTATATACAATTTTTGTGTAGTATTATGATTTTGATTCATGTATCTATACCCAGAGTAAATCCAAGGGAAAAAAGAAACACTGGTTTTGTCATTGGTTCCAATTGATAATAAATCGAAACAGTTTTTGCCTTGTCTCGTGTTTCAAGATTATCAGACCTATAGGCGTGGAGCAGAATGTGTCTTTCACGAACTAGCTATCAAATCCAACTAGAAATGAAGCTTTTGTAGCAATGGCTTTGTCCAAACGTGTCGTACACTAGAAGAGAATAGAAGAGAAGTGAGTGCATTATGTTTTACACGTGTTGATTCACTTATACTGGTAAACTTATAGAGTTTCATTATCTATAATCTTCGATGATGTGAAAGTTAAACAAACAATGTGTGTCCACGAACAACTTAACACTCAATAGAATAAATTGTTGCATGGCTAATAACTACTGCGGGGTAACTTGTCTTTCACCTTCTTTCCACATGTAAGTTTTTGGACGCCTATACGACTCCGATAAGTGCAAAAATGCTAGGTACCATGTCCGGATTATTTTTGTTATTTGTACTGTTGGACACGTTAATACCATGAGAGATACATTATCCACATATTCAGCATGGCGGAATTAACCAAAACACATATTCTGATGTCATTCCTACAATTCAAACATTTCTCTGGTTCACAAGTTTTAACACACTTGACTCAAATAAATGAAGCAAGATTCCGCTCTCTCCATCATTGGTTCCTAGATATCTAAACTACTTCTCATAAGATCCTGCATGGAACTTCCCATATCATCCTTCTTGGCTTAGTATGTAGTTATTTTATGCTTTTTACAAGTGTCGTCATTTTCATTTGTAGTTAAGTTTTTAATTATTGAAAGTGAGCCATTGCACTCCACCCCAAGTTTCATTATTAGGTGGTTGTATACCTTTAACTATCCTAGTACCGCTTTGATATGTTTCAAACCCACCTCATTCCACATCATGCTTTTATCTCTGTCTACATTATATTTTCATTTAAAATTCTATTTTGAAACTTATTTTTTTCATATTGCATGTTTCACTATCGTCAAAAATTCTACTAACCTGTCTGTATCCTATTTTCTTTCCTTCAAAATTCTATTTTAAAATTCACTTGTTTTTCTCCTTACATGTTAGGTGTTCCAACATCCTCCTTCAAAATTGTAGTACTATCATGTCATATTATTTAAAGAGTATACGAAGCTAAGGACTTCTGTATTGTCTTTCTCTCTTATCCCTTTTCCTAAGTTATTGTTAAGATTTATAATATCCAGAACAATGTTTGACTACGTAATTTTAGTGTGATTGTTAGATGAGTATTCATCAATTGTGTGCTATGATGTCAACTAATATCAAGTTCGAATAATGATATTTTCAGATCGTTTACATAGTTCCTGTTGATTCCCTCTGGTAATAACCCAATCCTCTTGACAATCACTCATGCACAACCCTAACTCTCAGGAAATATGTCACAGCCACAGCCTGGTAAAATCATGAAGTCTTTAATTATTGGTTTTTAAGATGGCTGCATATTGAAAGGTGTTTACCTTTGTGATAAATAACTCGCTCTTGTTATTCCCTAGATTTATGATGACATATAATGTCGTAAGTTCACTTACTACAACCCTGCATGTCCTGAAAGGCCATTACTGTTATTCTAATGCAGGGATTTTTTTTTTTCTAGCCGTATAGGGTAGAAGGATTTTCTAGATGATTGTCTTTTATGACAATTGAAGGGTAGTGTGACTATCTTGCAGATAGGGTTTTAAGGGAACTTTATGACAGAGAGGCAAGTGCACTTACCAAATACTTTTTTGATTGATTGTGACGAGTACTTTGTAATAAACCGAAATCCTTTTTGGTTTCCTCAGTGAGTCCTTAAGGGTTATTCATGTATTGTTCGCTTATTGCTTGTATTAGTTAAAAAATATTTTGGTTTTATGAATCCAGATTCTGAATTGGCAATTGTTATCAATTCTTGTCTTCTCTGGACGGTGAAGTTTTCCATTCTCTTGTTTACAGGTATATTTAATACCTGTAGATTGATTTTCCTTGAGATTTTGTTCCATCCCAATCAGCATAACCCACTACACTTTCTGTTACTGCCTGCAACAAAAGATCATGGAGGTGGTAAGCAAAAATGCTACTTGTACATGTTTGTTAGACATGGAGGTTGACAATAAGTGATGTGGAAGCATGGGGAGTGTTGATTTAAAAGATGACGTGATTTGTGGGAAAATATGATTGCGCCACGTATGTATTATGTTAAAGTGTGTATACATGTAGCAAGGTGGGGGTAGTAGGAGACGTCTAAGAAAAAATGTGAGCTATTGTTTATGCTAATGTGCCCAAATTACATTTGAGAAATTTTTTCCCCCTGTATGTTTATGTTTAGATAAATTTATTTTGTAAGTAGTAGAATCTTTAGTGATCCTTTTTTACTCCAATTCCCCAGTAATATTTCAATCTGCTACATGGCTAGCTAGCAACTAGAACTTATGCGGGGCTCACTCTCTCTCTTGAATCTCTAGGGTTCATCAAATTCTTATGAGCCTAAATTGATAAAATTGGATTTTCCTAGATTTAATGGTGGAGAGTATCCGACGAGTTGGTTGTGCAGAACGGAGCAATTTTTATGCACATTCTTTTCTTGCTGTTCACCGATTCTGAGTTATGAGTTTTTCAGATGATCATCAGTTCGGAGATTGTGTGACGTCCTTTGTTTGGTAACATTGTTTGATTTATAAATTGGTTTATTTGTGATTTTGAGGTAAAAAGTGGTGGTTGAAAATTGGAGAGAGAAAATATGTGTAGTTAAAAAGTGATTTAGGAAATTGTGTAGTTTATAAATTGGATTGTAAACCAATTTATTTTATTTACCAAAAGATGCTAAATAACTATCTTTTAAAAATGGACATAGTTCTCTGTCATTTCTTCCATTTGCTTTTCTTCTAGATTATGGTAACACTGTAATGATTTATAAACTTGTTTATTTATAGTTTTGAGATAAAATGTATTGTTAAAAATTAGAGAGAGAATATGTGTGCTTAAAAAGTGGTTTGAGAAATTGTTTGGTTTATAAACAGATTTATAATTCATTTATCAAACACTTGCTAATTTATTGTTTTTAATCTTTGTTTACAGTGTAGTTTGTACATTCCATTTCTTTTTTCTTTGTGTACATGTTTATGATTTCACTCATCTTGAGAGTTGAGAATGGTATGGAAACATTTACTCGAGGGGTGGGCATTAACCCACCCAACCCGTTAAAACCGTCCAATTCAACCCAACCCAACCCGATCGGGTTGGATCGGTTTTTGATGGAAATCGGGTTGGATTGGGTTCTAAAAAAAAATATTTGGTCGGGTTGGGTTGTGGGTTGGGTGAAAAAACCCAACCCAACCCAACCCAACAATTTTTTAAAAAAAATAGGATTATTTAAATTTCAAGAATCTCAAGCACATTTTATAATTTGGATGAAATTCAAATATAGTTTGAACATATTTTAGTTTTATTAGCAAGTATTCAATTTATTATATTTGAGTTTATTATATTGAACATAATTGATTTGAGTTAATAGTTGAACCCATACTTGAGTTGGTTGGGTTGATTTTTTATCAACCCGACAGTAGTGGGTTGGGTTCGGGTTGGGCAAAAAATCGACCCAACCTAACCCACGCCCACCCCTACTGTGCTAGTGGTGGTCTGATTTTCAAAGTAATTGATCTTGAAATACCATACATTTGATTAGAAAGGTGTGTTTGTTAACTTAACAATACATTTTTCCAAACTATTTTTTTAACTACAAACATTTTTCAAAACCAATTTTAAATTGTTGAAAACATCAAATTTTCTGTTTAAAAATAAAATTCTTTTACCAAACGGAGGTTAATTAGTGTCGGGAAGAAGCTCTTTTTTCAGCTTGAGGTGGTGGGACAAATACTTTTGTAACTTCTTGGAAGATTTAGTTCATGTTTGGTTTAATTTCAAATCAAAGTCAACAATTAATTTTAACTACACATTTTATGTGACATAGTTTTTCAATCATGCATTTCATAATTTTTTTTTTTTCCATCAAAATCTACTAAAAGATTTGATTTTAATCAATACCAAACATGGGTTTATAAGCTATGTTTGTCTATGGCTTACAAATTTTGAGCTTCCGACTCTAAAACACATCTTATGTTTTGTTTGTCACTGATTTTCATTTTCTGTAGCCATCCAAAAGAATTTTAGTTCGTTGCCCCTTCTGCACAATTTTCGTTTGTTAAAAATTTTTTTGTTTAAAAACAAAGAATGTGATATTTTCAGGGTAAAATATATGATCGAAAAGTGATTTTGAAAAATGTGTGTAGTTAAAAAATTGAGTTGAGAAAATGTGATATTTAAAAACAAGTTTGTCAAACAGTGGAACCTCTCAATGGGATTGGTCATTTCTTCATATTGTCACATAACACTATTTCAATCATTCAAATTTAAATAGATAGTTGTTACATCGATTGAAAATGATAAGAATATAATTTTGAAAGAAAAAGACGAATGCACACGTATCAGATTCTTTGATCTTGACTCAAGGCATTTTCATTACAGCAGAATTTAAAATGGCTAAGACGACCGGCAATGCTTATATATTAATTGGTCAATCTTTTGCTTTCAGGGACACAATTAGCCCTGTTTGATAATATAGTTTTTTGAAAAAAAGTTAAGCCCGTTCTCTTTGCTATTTTCAGTCCGTTTTGAGTTTTCGATTTTTGAAAATATCGAAAACGCGTTCACTTTGCTCATTTTCAGAAACGCGTTTTCCAAAACACCAAAAAAAAAATACAAAGAAAACTCAAAACGAGTTCCAATTTTGTGTTAAAAAGTCCAAAACGATCAAAATGCGCGTTTTTATTTTATTTTTTTTTTATAAATGTGAGACACTTCCTTCACTTGAAGTTCTTATATTATTTTGCTATTATATATAGATCCATGTTAAGATTTTTATTTATTTATTTATTATTATTTTTTTAAATGTGAGACACTTCCTTCACTTGAAGTTCTTATGTTATTTTGTCATTATATATAAATCCATGTTAAGATTTTTTTTTTGTAATTTATTTATTTATTATTATTATTTTTTTAAATGTGAGACACCTCCTTCACTTGAAGTTCTTATGCTATTTTGTCATTATATATAGATCCATGTTAAGATTTTTTTTTTGTAAATTATTTTTATTTTTATTTTTATTTTTTTGTAAAAGTGAGACACTTCTTTCACTTGAAGTTCTTATATTATTTTGTCATTATATATAGATCCAGTTAAGAATTTTTTTTTTTTGTAAATTTTTTTATTTATTTTTTATTTTTTATTTTGTAAAAGTGAGGCATTTCATTCACTTGAAGTTCTTATGTTATTTTGCCATTATATATAGATCAATTTTAACATTATTTTTTTTTCTTCCTCTCGGCCCTTATTGCCTCCGTGTCCGTCTCCGCTGGTTCCGCTAAAGGTTCCAAATCCGGATCCAAAATGTAGAAGATCTTCAATGCGGTGAGTAGGAATTTTAACTTGTCTTGCCAACGCGTGAAGTTTGTTCAATCAAATCTATCGAGCCTCACAAGATCTTGGTTCATCAATTTGATAGTTGCAAGAGTTGTTTCATTCTCCATGGCAAAATATAGTTTGAGATTGTTGGAAATATGGTGTAGGAGAATGAATAAAATGATAAAAAACAACAAGAATTGATGAAGGAAATGTAAGGCTCAAACACGTGAAACACGTTGTCTTCAAACTATATTTGCGCCCACCGGGATCAAGTTTGCTTTTGGGATTATTGCAAATAGGTTTGAAGGGTTAATCAAGCATTTCCTTCAAGTTCAAATAAAGCAAAATAAGAACTTGAAACAAAAACAAGAACACTAAAATTGGAATGATGGAAATGAATATTTTTTGGATATCAATCTTTGATGTAAGAATGTTTTCAAGTGTCTTGGAATGAAATAAGATCACTTATTTATAGATATCCAAACACCAATTATGAATTGGTGCCATCTTTCCATGAAAAGGTGGAATGTTTCTCCAAAAGGTGCCAAATTCAAATAATTAACGGTCAAAATTTTATACTGTGCGACCGCGCAGTTAAATCATCGCGCGGTCGTGCGGTTATAACGTTAATTTCACGTCAAAAATTGACGTGTGGTCGCACGATTTTTGTACCGTGCGGCCGCGCGGTTATAAATTTGATGTCACCTTTGATTTTTCATTTCCATTTCCATTTCTTTTCAAAATTATTCCTTTATTTATCATTAATCATTTTGAACACACACACACACACACACACACATATATATATATCCAACATTTTATGGATTACGTACATTGTGGAAAAAGAAGTTTCAACAACTAGTGTTGGAAATTTGTATAGATGTGAATATTTAAGTGAAACTATTAGTTGATGAATGGAAAATTAAGCCACTTATAAATGTGACAATGTTGGAAAATTATTTAGAATATTATAAAATATTCTAAAATTAATTTAAATGAAAATAAATGTCTTTTCATATAAAAGATTTTAAAAGGGATGTGTCTTTTGTGACACAACTTTTCAGCATCTATAAATAGATCCTATATGCTTTGATTTTTCATTCCTTCATCATTCATTCATTTTTCATGATTGCATTATCATACTAATGCATATTCACTTCAAAATATTTTACATTTATTTGAAGTTGAGTTTTAAATGAAGAGAGTTCAAAGTATAACTGTATAAGTAAGGTTCGTTGACCTACGTAATTTAGAATGCTCCTATTGCGAGATGTGGTTGTTGTATCTTGGGAGATGAATGCCCAAAAATCGTTAGCACCCATACGGGGCATTATCGTCTTAAGGACAAAGAGTCAAATTCTTACCTCGATCGAAATCATAGTCATGCATTTTTAGTTTTCTACTTCATATATTCAATTTTGGTAAGTTGAAATTATGCCCAATTTATACACGTAAAAGGTACGTTATTAGAATATAATTATTCACATTAACTTTTTACCAACAACAAGTACTCTCTCTATATTATTTTTTTAGGTGCAACACTCAATAAATGTTGCAAAAGGTTGTGCAATATTCAAAAAATATTGCAAAAGAATCTACGGTAACACTCAATAAACATTGTAAAAGATCTATGACAACATTCAAAAACGCTGCAAAAAGCATGTGGCAACACTTCGCGAACGTTGCAAAAGGATAAATGCAACATTCATTTCAAGCTTTTGTCACACTAAAAAAAAGATGTAGTAATTTTTTTATTTAATTTTTTTTACACCAACACTCATCCAAATGTTGTAAAATCTTTTTGGAAACGCTTTTTTGAACGTTGTAAAAGACAATTTTTGTTGTATTGATATTAGAACAAAGTGGGGACATGAAGATAAAAGAGGATGGGACAATAGGAAAATACTAGACTTACTAACAATATATACTAACAAACATAAAATAACTATTTTACCCTTTAAATGCTAAAGAAATAACTTATCCAACCAATACTTTAACATATTATTTTAAGTTTAATATATAATAAAATTCTTGAAAAATAATTTTTATAAATTATTTCACAGCTAAAAATATTATGTTTGTTTATGACCCGCATCTACTTCATGAAAAAAGAAAAGATCTAATTAGAAGTTTACATAGTGATTATTTAGAATTATAAAGAATTGGAAGAGGATTAAGCACAGAAGCCATAAAAATAAATGATGAAATTAGAAGATTGGTTAGACAATATAACGAATATTTGAGGTTAATAGAAATAATTGAAATTAGACAGGAAGAAAATAGAATTATAAGCGAATATAGAGAAAGAGCCTTAAGAAGAATCAGAAGAAGACTATAATATAATTCTACAAAAATAAAATTTCACGATCTGAGCCAGTGTGGTATCAAAGCTAGTAGTTGTATTTAGAAATATATTTAGAAAAATGTCTAAAAAATTACCAATAATTGAACCTAGAGTATATAATTATAAATCTAAAGATTTACCAAATAATACTCATTGACCATTAATAACTGAAACATATGAAAAATTTATACCATTTATACTATTAGGAGAAGGAGGATTTGGAGAGCATATACAAATTAGGAATAAGTTTAGATAAAACTACAGAACAAAATTTAGAACAAGCAAAGAATCCAGAATAAGTTCAAGAAATTATCAATAATATACCATTAGAAATAAGACAAATGATAAAAAATAACTAATGATTATAAAAATATAAATAAAAATATACCCACTCAAATATTAGAAGTAAAACAATGTGTAAATAACATATCAAAACAATTAATAACCTTAGAAAATCAAATTAAGCAAATAACTGACAAAATAAATAAAATAGGAAATATGGTAGGAGTATATGAAAATCCTATAGAAATTACAAAGCAAAAAACTATTGTAGAACAAATAAATATGGTAAGAACAATTAAAGAAGAAGAAATAGGGAAAAATGATTTACACAAAAGATTAGATAATATAAGACAAAATATTGAAATTGTAAACCAAAATCTAACAAAAATATATAACGAAATGGAAAAAAGAAAACCTAAAAGAATAATAACTGATAAAGAATTTAAAACTATCAATAGATTATGAATAAATATGATTACTGAATAGGTAGAAAAATTTATGGAAAATCCTAAAGAATGAGGTGAAGAAGATTACATAAAAGAAGAAGATTATATAGAAAAATTTAAAAATCTTAAAATAGAAGAAATTAATATGAATGAATAACAAAAAACTTTAGCACCAGCAGGACAAAATCCACCAGAATATATATAACAACCAGGAACTAAACAAGTTAAAAATGAAAATACAAGTAATACTAATTCACAAAATACACCAGAAATCTATATGAATCAAAGACAAAATCAAAATTTTAAAACAAATAACTTTATACCACAACAAAAATATAACACCAAGCTGAGTAAAAATTATCCTATAGAATATACACCATGAAGAAGTATGGAAACACAAATTAGTTCAGAAGAAAGATGGATAGATTTAGGATGTGCGCAAGATGTAGCCCATGAATTAGAATTATGGATGAAATCTATGGCTATGATGGCCTATACTAGAGAATTAACAGGAAAACAATTCCAATTGATGCTAGAAAATACATTTATAGGAACCACTGCAAGATGGTTGCAAAATTTAACAGAAACTTATATAGGATAAGTTAGAGGAAATGACCAAGATGAAATATGAACTATACTTAGGTTGCGTTTGATAGCGATGGTGGAATTTGAGAGGAAAGAAAATGAATTTCAGGGAATTGAATTCCTGGGAATTGGAAGTTTAATGTGATTGATTGGTTGAATTTTCTAGGTGGAAAAAGTAGGGAATTTTTCAACTTTTGTTGTTTGATTGATATTATTTTCCATGGAAAATAAAGTAAAATTTATCTATTTTAATAAAAAAAAAATTTATTTTTTTCATACATTTGTACTTAATAATGATAATGTTAGTTTTTAGAAAAAAAATAAATCAATTAACAACAACAAAAATGATCAAACGTAACGAAAATGATATAAGATTTTCCATGTAAAATAAAACCTCCTCCCCCCTGGGAAAACGAATTAATCAAAAACAAGGAAAATATTGGATTTCGAGACAAGTGGAAAAATGAATTCCATGGAAAACTTAGGCAACCAAATAGCAAAAAGTTGGAAAATCACATGGAAAACAATATTTTCTATGGAAAATTCCGGTAATCAAACGCAGCCATAGTAGATATGAGGATGCACTAAAAAGAGAATATACATTAATAATAGACAGAAATACTAAAATTAGCTCAAAACTAAGAAATAGATATTTATTAGAAAATTTATCAATATGTGACATTGTTACTTTAAACAATTTGTATGTGAATTTAGAGAATATTTTGAAAAGGCAGAATATAATCAGGAAACATATGGTATGAAAATTATGAACCCAATATTCTTTAAACTACCAAACCCATGGAATTTAGAATTATTTAAGGAATGAGAAAAATTAGAAATACCATTAAGTAATAATAGTTTAAGAGCAAGAATACAATTTATAGAAATGCAACAGAAAGAAAAATGTATGCAGACAAATAATATGATAAAATTTCATAAAGTAAGTAAAAAATCATTATACTGTGATAAATTACAATATAAACCAACTCAATGGGGATGCCATCTAAAAAGAAAATATAAGAAAAAAAATATTATAGAAAAGATAAATTTAGAGACAAATTTTAAAAATTCAATAAATATAAAAAGCCATATAATAAAACATTTAAAAGGTATAGAGTACCATATAAAAGATATTTAAGGAAAAAACAAAACAAAACTAGAACATACCCTAAAAATCCTAAAAAATGTAAATGCTATTCATGTGGAGAAGTAGGACATATATTTTCAGAATGTCCCAAGAAAGATAAAAAGAAAAGTATGATGTATATTTCATTAATAGAAAAAGAAAATTACAATTTATTACTTATTGAACAAGAAGAAGAATGAGAAGAAATTCCTGAATATGAAGAAATTTATGAATTAGAAGAATATAAAGTAATAAATTCTATTATGAAATTAGAATTTTCAGAAGAAAGTGAATCTAATGAATCTAGTAAAGAAGAATATTTATATATAAATATGATTAGGCAAATTAGTGAAGAAGGTACATCTAAAGAATATGAATACCAATTAGAAGAAAATGAAGAACAACTAAATGAAAGATTAATATTTAATCTAAAAATGTATAAAAAGATCTTAAAATCAAAATTAGATTTAGAACCAAAAGAAATATTTAATTTACCATTCTGGAAGAAAAATAAAGAAATATCATATGTAGCAAGAAACCATAATCACCATATAGATATAAGGGATACTACAGGAAATACATTAATACCTATAATAAATGAAGAAATTATAAGACAAGAAATAAATCTATTAATCCTGAACTAAAAGGAAAAATAAAAAACATATATTTAGGAGCCGTACAAATTATAGCAAAAGCCTATTTTAGAGAAGGAATAGATACACTTATAGAATTCTATATTATGGATGATAGAATTGTAAGTTCAATACAAGATGCTCTAATAGGAATTGTGACAGGAAATTTAATGTACCAAAAAGTAAAATTTACAATAAGACTAAACTTCAGCATAAATATGGGAGAACAAAATAAAAATAAAGCCTTAACATTGTATTACAGATTAAGAGGAATAGATATGGAACCAGGAAGTAAAACTATAAGTTTAACTATTGGAACAATATACGCTTTTACTAGTAAACATGAAATCAAAATTAAGAATGCTACTAAAACACACGTAATAGAACTCATATTTAAAAATCTATTGGAATACAAACCAGCTAAAGAGAATTCACGAATGACAATACCAGAAGATATAGAAATAGATTTTCGAGCTAAAATATTAGTAAATATGGATAAACCACAAATAGAATTTGGAAGAAGATCAATTAGCCTAAGAAGAAATACTAATACAAGATCATTACCTGAAATAGAAAATAAAAATGATTCAGAAAAACAAATAATGACAAAAATATATAGAAAAATATCGAGAATGAATCTATCTAAAAGGAATGAAACAAAACAATTTGAAGTTATGATAGAAATTAGAATAAATGGAGAATGAAAAGAGCAGAAAGTATTAATAGACATTGGAGCAACTGTATCTCATATAAAAGAAAACATAATAGGAGATTTAGAACTTAATATAACAAATAATCCAATTCAAATACAAGATTATTTCGGAAATATCCATCACATGGATACCTATGTAGAATTACCAATAGGAATAAATAAAAGAAATGAAATAATCATAAACATGTACGTAGAACATATAGGAAAGGTAAATACAGAATTATTATTAGGAACAGACTTCTTAGAGCAAGTAAAGTCATATTACATAAAAGATGATAGGATGCTATTAAAAATACAAAATGAGAATCTAGTTATACCAATCTTATTATGAATAAAATATAAGGAGGAAGATAACATATTTATATACTAACCAAAATGAATTACAATGAATATCTTTCCAGAAATTATCATGCATTGTTTGATACAGGAGCATAATCCTGTTTATTTAAAGCAAATGTATTACCCCCATAAATGTGAAGTAATAAAAAAGATAATGAAGAAAAATGCGTACTTGCAGGATTTGATGGAAGCACAAATCTAATAACTAAAGTAGTAAGGAATGTTAAAATACGAATAGGAAAATATGAATTACAAATACCTTATGTATATCAATTTGATGATATACCAGGAGATATATTATTAGGAAATAACTTCATAAAACAATACTATCCAATAACTATTGATGAAAAAGTTATACTTTTATCTACCCCTTGTCACCATATAACAATAGCAATAAGAATTAATGATCCTTATTGTAGAGAAAAAATGTCTCATATAGCAGCTCAGCGTGGTGAGGATAGACAAAAATTAATACAAACAACATAATTTATGCCCAATAAAAATAGAATAAATCTAGTACAAGAGCATTTTGATCAAATAATAAAAAAAAAATTACAAAAAAATTATTAAAATTATCATGAGATAATCCTTTAGAAAAATGACACATAAATAAACTAATGACAGAAATTATATTAAAAGATGACACTAAGATTATTAGTGTAAAACCAATTAAACATACACCAAAAGAATTACCTGAATTTTAAATGCACATAAAAGAATGCTTGAAAAGAAATTCATTAAAGAATCTAATAGTAAACATAGTAGTCCAACCTTCATTGTAATAAAACATTTAGAACAAAAATGAGGAAAATCTAGAATGGTAATTAACTATAAAAAGTAAAACACTTATACAAAAGAATTAAAATATCCAATACCAAATCAACAAGTATTATTTAACCAAATTAGAGGAAATAAATATTTCTCTAAATTTGATCTTAAATCAGGATTTTATCATATTATGTTAACTGAAGAATCTAGATATTTAACAGCTTTTATAGTACCACAAGGATTTTATGAATGCAATGTATTACCTTTTGGATTTAAAAATAGTTCAGGAAAATTTCAAAGGTACATGGATAAAATATTTAAAGATTATTACCATTTTATTACAGTATATATTGATGATGTTCTTATTTACTTTGAAACTAAACAAGACCACCTGAAACATCTTAATATTTTTGTAGATATTGTAAGAAATAATGAAATTATATTATCAGCTACAAAAATGGAGATAACTAAAGAAAATGTAGAATTTTTGGGATTTATAATAAGTCAAGAAGGAATAAAACTCCAAAAATATATAGGTACAAAAATACAAGAATTTGACAATCATATGAAAAATAAAACACAATTACAAAGCTTTTTAGGACTTGTAAACCAGACTAGGAAATACATGCCTAACTTAGCAAAACATTTAATTCCATTACAAAAAAGACTAAAAGGAAAAACTAGATGGGCGCATGGTCTAAAGACGAAGAAGAAGAAGAAGTACAAAAAATTAAAGACCTTTGTAAAGATTTACAAAAATTAGAATTACCCAAAAAAGAATGTGATGGGATTATAGAAATCGATGCATGCGAAACAACATGAGGAGCAATACTTAAATATATTTATCCAAATGAGGATGAGGAAAAGATTGCACAATACACTAGTGACAGTTTTACTCAAACTCAAACTAATTATCATATAAATGAAAAAGAATTATTAGCTGAAAATTTGCTATTAAAAAGTTTGAATTATTTATTATTACTACAAAATTCAAAATTAGAACCGATAATACACAAGTCAAATATTGGTTAACTAAAGAAATTGATCCAACTATTGCAAATAAAAGGTTAATTAGATGATAAGTAGAACTTAGCCATTATGATTTTGAAATTATTCATATTAAGAGTACTGACAATGTTATTGCAGATTATTTATCAAGAAATGGAGGAACTACTTAAGAAAGTAGAAGAAATTAACTTGGTCATAGGTCAAATGAATATCAACTATTCAAATATATTCAACCATGTGAATACTTGCATGACAGATTATACAAATTAATAGTGAACTAGTTTTTTACAAGTCAAGGGTTAAGCCTCTTGAGGAAATGTACAAAGGATGATCTCAATCATCTCCGACGAAGAGGACTTCCTATTGAGGAAGAAGCATCTAATGTATCGATTATTGGAAGTTCATCTTCCAAAGCCATTGACAAAACTATTGAACCATCTAAAGAAAAAATTTATCTTGTTCCCTAACTTTGCTTTTACCAACTATAAAAAGAGGAGTCTCTCCTCATTGTAAGCATCCGAAAATCGTATTGAATCTCAGCAATAAAAATATATATTCTCTCTATCTATTGTCTTTCTTTTCATTCCTAATTCAAAATTTTCTCTCATCAAACCAATCAAGAAACAATTAGCAGAAGATGTGAGTAACTAAACTCCACATAGATATATATGAAGCTATAAAATAGTTAGCAATACTCTATTTATTTATGAGTCCATAAGTTTATTCTTTATAAAACTTTTCTTAAAAAAGTACATCCAGGTGTAGGAAACGAAACTGAATTGTGCTAAACTTCTTTGAAGTTTTCGTTTAAGTGTTAAACATAAAGTATTGGAGTAAGTCTTTAGAGCATCCATTAATGCGTAAGTCTTTTGAGCAGCAACGATCTCCTTTGGAGTAAGTCTTTAGAGCATCCATTAATGCGTAAGTCTTTTGAGCAGCAACGATCTCCTATGGAGTTGTGTTTAATATTTAGATAAGTAACTGAAGAGTATTTGGTCAAAAATATTTTAAAATCAAATTTACAAAGAAGCGTGATGGACCCATAGGTAGAAAGAAGTATTGTTGATTATTTATGGTAGATTATATATCGTCTTTATTATTGATATTATCCAAGTATTGTTATCATATTTTTAAATTTATCATTTTGCTTATGATATCTCTTACATGTTTTTACATATGTTGAAAATTTGTTTTTACTATTCCAGAATTAACTATTAGAAGAGGATTTGAATTAATAACTTAAATTTAAATATTTAGTTTTATAATTTATGAATTCAGAACCTTTAATATAATTAAATCTTTCAAAAGTAAACGACTTTAAGTATTTAAGAGAAGAAATAATTAAACAATTAGAAATTATAAGAGAAGATTTTATAATTTATTAGACTACGCAATAAAAGAATCATCATTCATAGATTTTTCACAGAGAGGCAAGTGCACTTACCAAATACTTTTTTGGATTGATTGTGAATTTGTGATGAGTACTTTGTAATAAACCGAAATCCTTTTAGGTTTCCTTAGTGAGTCCTAAAGGGTTATTCATGTATTGTTCGCTTATTGCTTGTATTAGTTAAAACATATTTTGGTTTTATGAATCCAGATTCTGAATTGGCAATTGTTATCAATTCTTATTTTCTCAGGACGGTGAAGTTTTCTATTCTCTTGTTTACTGGTATATTTGATACCTGTAGATTGATTTTCCTTGAGATTTTGTTCCATCCCAATCAGCATAACCCACTAAACTTTCTGTTACTGCCTGCAACAAAAGATCATGGAGGTAGTAAGCAAAAATGCTACTTGTACATGTTTGTTAGACACGGAGGTTGACAATAAGTGATGTGGAAGTGTGGGGAGTGTTGATTTAAAAGATGACGTGATTTGTGGGAAAATAGGATTGCGCCACGTATGTATTATGTTAAAGTGTATGTACATGTAGCAAGGTGGGGTAGTAAGAGACGTCTAAGAAAAATGTGAGCTATTGTTTATGCTAATGTGCCCAAATTACAGTTGAGAAATTTTTTCCCCCCTGTATGTTTATGTTTAGATAAATTTATTTGTTAAGTAGTAGAATCTTTAGTGATCCTTTTTCACTCTAATTCCCCAGTAATATTTCAATCTGCTACAGGCTAGCTAGCAACTAGAACTTATGCGGGGCTCAGACTCTCTCTTGAATCTCTAGGGTTCATCAGATTCTTATGAGCCTAAATTGATAAAATTGGATTTTCCTAGATTTAATGGTGGAGAGTATCCGACGAGTTGGTTGTGCAGAGCGGAGCAATTTTTATGCACATTCTTTTCCTGTTGTTCACCGATTCTGAGTTATGAGTTTTTCGGATGATCATCACTTCAGAGATTGTGTGACGACCTTGGTTTGATAACACTGTTTGATTTATAAATTGGTTTATTTATGATTTTGAGGTATTCAGTGATGGTTGAAAATTGAAGAGAAAACGTGTATGATTAAAAAATGATTTGGAAAATTGTGTTATTTATAAATTGATTTATAAATCAATTTATTTTGTTTACCAAAAGATGCTAAATAACTATCTTTTAAAAGTGGACTTAGTTCTCTGTCATTTCTTCCATTTTGCTTTTTTTTTCTAGATTAAGCCTTTATTTGGTAACGCTATAATAATTTATAAACTTGTTTATTTATGATTTTGAGATAAAATGTGTGATTAAAAATTGGAGAGAGAAAATATGTGTACTTAAAAAGTGATTTGAGAAATTGTTTGGTTTGTAAACCTATTTATAAACGGCCATTTACCAAACAATTGCTTATTCATTGTTTTTAATCTTTGTTTACAGTGTAGTTTGTACTTTCCATTTCTTTTTTCTTTGAGTACATGTTTATGATTTCACTCATCTTGAGAGTTGAGAATGGTATGGAAACATTTACCTGGAGTGCTAGCTAGTGGTTCTATGTATTTTAATTGTTGGCTGTCTGATTTTCAAAGTAATTGATCTTGAAATACCATACATTTGATTAGAAAGGTGTGTTTGGTAACTTAAGAACACATTTCCCCAAATCATTTTTTAGCCACAAACATTTTTCAAAACCAATTTTAAATTGTCAAAAACATCAATTTTTTTGTTTAAAAATAAAATTCTTTCACCAAACAGAGGTTAATTAGTGTCGGGAAGAATCTCTTTGTTCAGCTTGAGGTGGTGGGACAAATACTTTTGCAACTTCTTTGAAGATTTAGTCTATGTTTGGTTTAATTTCAAGTTAAAGTCAACAATTAATTTTAACTACACATTTTATAAGAAATATAGTTTTTCAATCACTCATTTCATAATTTTTTTTAATCAAAATTTACTAAAAAAATTGATTTTAATCAATACCGAACATTGGTTTATACTCTATAGCTATGTTTGTCTATGGCTACAAATTTTGAGCTCCCGACTCTAAAATACATCTTATGTTTGTCACTGATTTTCATTTTCTATATTTTAGTTCGTTGCCTCTTCTGCACAATTTTCATCCGTTAAAAGTTTTTTGTTTAAAAACAAAGAATATGATATTTTCGGAGTAAAATATATGATTGAAAAATGATTTTAGAAAATGTGTGTAGTTAAAAAAAAATTATTTAAAAAAATGTGACATTTAAAAACAAGTTTGTCAATCAGTGACTTGAGTGGAACCTCTCAATGGGATTGGTCATGTCTTCATATTGTCACCTAACACTATTTCAATCATTCAAATTTAAATAGATAGTTGTTACATCGATTGAAAATGATAAGAATATAATTTTGAAAGAAAAAGACGAATGCACACGTATCAGATTCTTTGGTCTTGACTCAAGCCATTTTCATTACGACTGATTTAATTTAATATGACTAACTAAGACGACCGGCAATGCTTATATATTAATTGGTCAATCTTTTGCTTTAGGGACATAATTAATAAGCTTTCCTAACCTTCAAATTGCATAATTAAATATGCGTGATTAAAAGAGTTGACCCATCTTCATTTCATACACTGTACTTCCCTTTCTTCAAAAAAACTTTGGATAATTGGCGAAATATTAACTAATCTTTATTGTTTTTGTGCAACATCTCTAATATTTCTTTTTGGTGTGTTATATATTCCCTAAATCAACCAGACCTTGCAAAATGCTTTTCATCCATTTTCTTCAAAAAATTTCGAATAAACCAAAAGAAAATAAGAAAAGAATAAAGTATTAATTGCAGTCATAGCCCTGAAGTTTTCAAAAAGTGCAAATGAGTCTCAATTAAAACAAGTTTTTTGAACAGAAATTGATGAAAATGTTGTATTCCACAAGGTTTTGATTAATCTGTGGATATTTCGTCAAAATGAAAGATTAGACTGAATATATTGCTTAAAACCAATAGAAATTAGGGGGTATTTCGCCAATAGATAATGCTTCTTCAGAGTTCATGTTTTGCGCGAGTCAACTCTATCATTTCATTTTAACTCAATACACACTAGAAACGACCAATTGTTAATTTGCATGAAACGTAGAAATGATAGAAATATTTTGCGTCAATTAACATTTTCAAATTTAGAAGTGTGCCAAAGATCATTAGAAAAAAGAAAAGAAGGAATCGAACTTGACAATAAATAAAATTAGGTGTGCTATTCATGGTGAATGACTATCGTTAATCGCCAGCCTATATGACATCTCATGGGTGGTTTATTATTTTTCGGTTGGAAATTGATTCAATTAATGCATGGGCTACGATGGTATGTACGTGCTCTTGATCCATTCATATATATATATATAAATACTTGCATGAATGGCAATCCACTACAAGAGAATGGCGCAGAAGTCACGAAAATTTGCGACGATTCACTCTAGTCGTCGCTATTGATGGACCCTATAGGGATGAAAAAATGTCATAATAAGACGATAAACTAAACATTACCATTACTATAGTGTATTCTTGTTTGGTATGCTCAACTCAATAATATAGGATAAATTAAAGAATTTTATTTTTTATAAAATGTAATGGTTATCATGTTCTATATACTATTCAGCCCCTATTTAATAGCAATTATACTCTAAATTTATATAAAATCTTCGTTTAATTTCAGCAACATATATTTTATGGGTCCCCTAACTTTTCAGCCATACACATCAACTTTTATCAAATTCTGATTTTAATCTCCATCAAATCTGGGTTAAATGCATTAAGGTGAGTGCCCATCTCAAATGGTAAAAGTCTTGGCAAGACATATATAAACAAATTCCCTATAAATGAGATTACAGCACTGGAGAAATTTTTGGCACAACCTGCTTGAACCGTTTTTCTCACCCTAAAAGCTCTCAACCCCTACCACGCCTCGTTCCCTAACCAAAACATGAAGAAAGATTGCTCATGTAAACACAAAAATAAGAAGAAGCTTTATATTCGCATCTTCATCATCATATTCAGCTTCGTATTTACTGTCAGCTCCACCATCCTCATTGTATGGCTCATCCTCCGCCCTACAGCACCTCAATTCATCCTCCAAGGCGCCACCGTCAACACCTTCAGCCTTTCAGCCTCCAACCTCCTTACTTCCAATCTCCAAATCACCCTCTCCTCCCGCAATCCAAATGGCAGAATCAGCATATACTACGATAAACTTGAAATACGTGTCTCGTACCGCGGCCAACAAATCACCCCCACCACAATGCTCTCTTCTACTTATCAGGGGCACAAAGATACGACAGCTTGGTCGCCAAATTTGTGCGCGGATGCAGTACCATTGGCGCCGTACCTTGCTGTTTCATTGAACCAAGAGCAAATGGTCGGGAGAGTGTTGATTGACATTAAGGTTGGTGTAAAAGTACGATGGAGAGTTGGAAATTTCATATCTGGGACTTATCATTTGTATGTGAACTGTCCGGCTTATATAAATTTTAGTAATCAAAACGGTACCATTAATGCTGTTGGAGCTATTCAGTTTACGAACTGCCATGTTGACGTATGAGCTGGTTAATGGCAAGCTCTTATATATTGTTGGTTTACTTTAATTTTTTCTTTTTCTTTTCTTTTCTTTTTTTCTTTATTTGATCTTGACGTCCATTTGGGTTTGGTCTGAAGTTGTAATATGCATTTTATGGATCATGTACATTGTGGAAAAAGAAGTTACAACAATTAGTGTTGGAAATTTATATATCAATTTATGTGATTATTTAAGTGAAATTATTAGTTGATGAATGGAAAATTAAGTCACTTATAAATGTGACAATGTTGGAATATTATTTAGCCCTTGTTTGATTCCCATTAAATTTTGAAAAAAGTTGAGTTTTTAGAAAATGTAGGGTATAGATTGAGTTGAAAAGTAAAAAAATTGTAGGTAAAAGTAAGATGTATGGTGTAAATTGAATAATGTAGAAAAATGAGATGGAAAAAATGGGAACCAAATAGAGGCTCTAGAGTATTATAAAATATTCTAGAATTAATTTAAACGAAAAAATATGTCTTTTCATATAAAAGATTTTGAAAGGTTGTATCTTTTGTGACACAACTTTCCAGCATCTATAAATTGACCCTATATGTTTGAATTTTTCATTCCTTCATTAATTCATCATTCATTCATTTTTCATGATTGCATTATCATACTAATGCATATTCACTTCAAAATATTTTGCATTTATTTGGAGTCGAGTTTCAAATGAAGAGAGTTTAAAGTATAAGTAAGGTTCGTTGGCCTACGTAATTTAGAGTGCTCCTATTGCGAGACGTGGTGATTGCATCTTGGGAGATGAATGTCGAAAAATAGTTAGCACCCATACATGGCATTATCGTTTTAAGGAAAAAGAGTCCAACTCTTGTCTCGACCGAAATTATATTCATGCATTTTTAGTTTTCTACTTCATATATTCAATTTTGGTAAGTTGAAATTATGCCAAATTTATACACGTAAAAAGTACGTTATTAGAATATAATTATTCACGTTAACTTTTTATCAAAAACAAGTACTCTCTCTAGATTATTTTTTAGGTACAACACTCAATAAATGTTGCAAAAATTGTGTAATATTCAAAAATATTGTAAAAGAATCTACGGTAACACTCAATAAACATTGCAAAAGATCTATGACAACGTTTAAGAAACGCTGCAAAAAGCATGTGGCAACACTTCGCGAATGTTGCAAAAGGATAAATGCAACATTCATTTCAAGTTTTTGTCATACTAAAAAAACGCTGTAGTAATTTTTTTATTTAATTTTTTTTACACCAACACATCCAAATGCCGTAAGATCTTTTTGGAAACGTTTTTTTGAACGTTATGAAAGATAATTTTTGTTGTATTGATATTAGGGTGCGTTTGATAGCGATGGTGAAATTTGGGTGGAAAGAAAATGAATTCCAGGGAATTGAATTCCTGAAAATTAGAAGTTTAATGTGTTTGATTGGTTTAATTTTCTAGGTGGGAAAAGTAGGGAATTTTCCAACTTTTTTTATTTGATTGACATTATTTTCCATGAAAAATAAAGTAAAATTGATCTATTTTAATTAAAAAAAATATATTTTTTAATTTTTTCACACATTTGTACTTGATAATAATAATGTTAATTTTTAGAAAAAAATAAATCAATTAACAATAACAAAAATGATCAAACGTAACGAAAATGGTATAAGATTTTCCATGAAAAATAAAACCTCCTCACCCCTTAGAAAAAAATTCATTCAAAACAAGGAAAATACCGAATTTCGAGACAAGTGGAAAAATAAATTTCATGAAAAATTTAGACAACTAAACAGTGCAAAATTAAAAATTAACATGAAAAAACATATTTTTCATGAAAAATTATGCGAATCAAACGCACCCTTTGAACAAAGTGGGAGACATGAAGATAAAAGAGGATGGTACAATATGTCTTCAATGCGTGTACTCATAACTATGAATGAAAGGTTGATTCTTGAGGATTAATCATTGTAACTTGACTGAATCTTTATAAATACATGTCCTGTCACTTGGGGTGCAAGTTTCAGTTGGCAAGAGGACAATTCTTCTAATAATTTTTTTAATTATATACATTTTTTTCTTTACTTTTTGAACCGTATATTTTATCTCGAAAATATAAAAAAAAAGCACATCTTTTTAAACATAAAACATTTAACAAATACGCTCAACTGTAAGAAATTAAAATACACTCCATTCTTTAACTACACATTTACCTAAAAAATATAAGCGCGTGTTTGATATTGTTTAAAAAGATTTTTTTTAAATGAATAATGATTTTAAGGAAAATGGATGGTTGAATTTTGTTGAAAAGTCAAATATTTTAAGCTTGACTTTTAATAAATGATTCACATTAAGCGTTGTAAAAAAACAGATAAAATTTTAAAGGGAATCAATCAAGGGCTAAATAAACAAATTTATAAATTGTTACAGTGAAAGTGTCATTAGTATGATCATTACACCCTATGCCTTTGTTTGATTCCCATTATTTCTCATTAAAAATATAATTTTTTTCTACAGTAATCAATACTAACTATTCAAAAGAGTCAAGCCCTCAATTTTTTACTTTTCAAATTACTTTTTAACCTTTAGATTTTCAAAATCCAAATTATAATTTGAAATAATGGGAATCAAACAAAGGCTATATATGATGTAGATTAAAATCAATTTTTTTTTTTTTTTTGAGGAATTCCACTTGTACAGGGATCTGAAAGTACATGTCCCTACAGTTGTAGCATCTCTCTCTCAATCTTTTTTTTTTTTTTTTTATTGAAAAATTATGAATCTCATGAAATATGTAATTACTTTGTCACTTTTAATTTACACCAAAACTGACTTAGTATTATGTCATTTTAATTTTGTCCACACATTTTTTATTCAACTAGTCGATAAAGCCAAAGTACATCAATTTCAAATTAAAGTCCATAAACCCATTGAGCTGCTAATTTTTTCATAGCTTAATTGCCGTGTTTTCACTTGTTTGTTTTTCAAGTTTGGATGCTGTTTGTTCATTTAGATTTTTTTTAGTTCTGTTGCAGTTTTTCAAGTTTTAATATTTTTATTTTCCAATATTTAGTTGATGTATTTTTTATTTAGACGATGTTTTTATCAAGTTTAATTAGTTGCTGTATTTTTTTTTTTTTATTATTTAGCTTTTGTTTATGCACACATTTAGCAAAAGTCAAATTTTTTATAGAACCGAAAAAATCAAAATTTATAATCGGAACAGAAAAAGAATCTCGTTCGTCTCTGCGTTGAAAAAAATAGAACCGAACGGAATAGTGCCGCCTCTAGTTGAAATGTCCAATACTTCGATAGGAAATTTTGGATTTGCATGTTTGTTTCTGCTCATGATGTCTGTCCACCAGCAACCACCACCCCACGGGTGGCCCCGCCACCGTCCTCCATGAAGTTGCATAATTTAAGTATAGAACCCCCGTTGGATGGTCATTTTTTTTTCTCATATTCTCATCTAAATCTAATTCAATCAAACGTAATTTAAATAATTATGGAAAATGCTACTTGAACAACTATTATGAATAATTAGTTGGATAACTCACTCGCATGGGTGGTGGAGCCCACATACATGTGGGCTCCACCACCCATGTGAGTGGATTGTCCAACTAGTTGTTCAAGTAGCATAATTGAATAATTAAATAGTTGTTAATATCGAATGAAAATTATATAGAAACATAGTTTTTTTTGGGAAAAAAAAAAAAAAAAAAAAGATGAACATGCACGTAATAGATTCCTTGGTCTTGACTTAAACCACCTACATACGATATTATATACTAATTGGTTAATCTTTTGCTTTCAGTTTCTTTATTAAATAGACACCTTTCAATTAACTAAGCTTTCCTAACTTTCAAATTGCATAATTAAAAAAAAAAAAAAAAAAGACTTTAAAGAGTTGACTGTCTTTATGCATTGAGATCTTCATCTACTTCTCTTTCTTCAATATATATATATTTTTTATCGTACGGATATATTGCTTTTATCATTTCAATATATATGCACAAATATTATAATGCATGGTTCATACTCAATTACTCACACCCTAAACCTTGGCTTAAACCATTTTCTAAGCCAAAATCCCTCAATTAACCCCTACAAGACTTAGTTTTCCTTAACTAAAACATGAGGGAAGATTGTGGCCAACACGACGATGGGAAGAAGAAGCTCTATATTTGCATCATGATCGCCATACTCGGCTCTATATTCATCGTCCTCCTTGTATGGCTCATCCTCCGCCATACCAACCCTCGTTTCATCCTCCAAGACGCCACCGTCTATGCCTTCAACCTCTCGGCCCCCAACCTCCTAACTTCAAATCTCCAAATCACACTCTCCTCCCGCAACCCTAATGGCAGAAGCGGCATACACTACGATAAACTTGACATATATGCCTCGTACCACGGCCAACAAATTACCCTACCCATATTACTCCCTTCTGGTTACCAGGGACACAAAGATGTTACAGTTTGGTCGCCAACTCTGATTGGGAATGCAGTGCCAGTGGCGCCGTACCTTGCTGTTGCTTTGAACCAGGATCAAATGGGCGGAACAGTGTTGATTAACTTTAAGGTGGATGGAAGAATGCGATGGAGAGTTGGAACATTCGTATCTCGGCAGTATCATTTGTATGTGAACTGTCCGGCTTATATAAATTTTGGTAATAAAAACAGTGGCATTGCTCTTGGAAATGCTATTAAGTATCAGTTGTTTATGAAGTGCCGTGTTGATTTATGATGTTTGTGCTGGCTAATTGCTGGTTCTTATTGTTGTCTATTTTAATTATTTTTATTTTTGTTCATTTTATTTGATCTTGATCTTGTTCTAAACTTGTATTATGCAGTTTAATTTATGTAGCATGTACACAATAGTATTATATGGAAAAATAAGTTCCAACAACTCTAGATTTATTTTTAGGAGCAACATTAATTATTTCATTTTTTACAGTTTCTAGAAAATACAAGAGTGAATATTGTTTTCTACACGTCACATGATTGGAGGTCGGATTTGTTTTATGATCTTCAAACACTCAACTCGTGCACAACTTTAAAACGTAAATTCTCATAAATTGTTAAATAGATTGATTGATTGATTTAAATTTAATATTACTGATCATCTTTATACTGTTAGAGTATCTAATATGATCTAACGTGCTTATAAACATTTGAATAGAACTTAGATCAATGCAGAAAAATTGGATCGAAGATTACCTCCCCTCATTGCTGTCTTTCTCGTTCAATTTTAAATATGGAGCTTCCTCTTATTTTTGGAACTTCTAAGCTTTAGAATACCCCTTATGATGGTGTATAAAGAAAAATAAAGGATGGTTTATCTTAGGGACCAAACCAACATATTTATACATGTCCTCCCATAAGAACGTGTGACCTTTATCAAATATTAATTCTAATCAATGAGAAACATTTAATATCACATAAATGTTACTTGAAACATTTGACCATGAAGAAACTGTTACATTCTCCCACTTGGTCAATATGATCAACTTAATGTCTTAAGTCTTATTGATTGTATTTTCTTAAGAAATAATTAAGCTCCCATTTGGTCCCTTTTTTGTAAATTAAATTTATTCAACACTCAATTTCAATCATCCATTTTATCCAAGCCTACCATTTTTACTTTTCAAACATTTTTTAACCACATATCCTCCCAAAAATATTATTACAAACCATAATTTTTGTTGTAGTGTTTGTTGGTTTTAGTATGTGTCATATTGTAGTAATCTTTCCTTTGTGACTTGCCTATTCAAATAATACCCTTAACCCGAGAACAAAAGTCTCACGAGAACCTGGGGTCTTTTGGATAGAGTATACACGTGACTTAGAATTTGCATATGTGCATGTGTGAGTCTACATTTGTCTTATATCTGCACTCTCCGTACTCTCTAAGTTGCACATTCTGTGTGAAATATACTTTGTTATACTTGTATAACATGGATGTTAGTAAGCTTGATCTTGAGTGATTAATTGTGGTAACATGGATGTTAGTAAGCTTGATCTTGAGTCTTTTGATAGGAAGAATAATTTCTCAATATGGAAATAAAAAAATGAAGGTTTCCTTGGTTCAATTAAAAGTGTTTAAAGCTATAGATGCCATCTTCACTGTTGATGTGACTAGTGTTCAATAAAAAGATATGAATGAACAAGCCCACACCTACAGTTCTGATATTTTGCATTTAACTGATAATGTGATAAGAAAAGTTAATGCAAAACCACTCCAGAACATTGGAAAAAACTTGAAAAACTATGCCATACTAAGTCTCTTCCTAGTAAGATCTATTTGTTTAAAAGATTTTTTTGTTTTAAAATGGATCATAGTGAGGATCTCGAAACTAATCTTAATCAATTTTCAAAATCGTGTCAAGATTTGGTCAGCTCCGGTGAAATTTTTTCTGATGAACACTAAGTTATTATTCTTTTAAATGCCTTAACTGATACTTATAAGGAAGTTAGGAGTACTATTGAGTATGGTAGGGATGCCTTGACTTCTGAGATTATAATTAACTCTTTAAGGATAAAGAATTTGAATATTCAATAGTAAAACCATGATAATGGTAAAGGGGAATGGTTATATGTGAGGGCAAACCTGTGTCTAGTCATTTTGATAACTCAAATAATCAAAATGGTTTTAAAAAGAAGTTCAGAGGTAGGTTTAGATCAAAATCTATTAAACGTGCTCGGCTTGAAGTAATTCTATGATTGGTGACCCCTAGGAAGTTTTCTCGAGGAGGGTGCGAGTGAGAACAAAGTATGAAGAAAAGACTTATGTTGGTACAATGAGGACAGTACATCGTCAATCTAACGATCGAGATAGCATGTTAAGTGGGAGCCTAGTCGTTACAATTGTGTTTTGGGAAAACATCATAGAGTATATTCTAACAAATGTTGGGTAAACTTGGGCCTTCAGGCTCTGGTATTGAGTTCTTTATATTCTGTACTTTCTGGTTTCTGCTGTGTTATCTTGTGTTTTTGTGAACCCTAGTAAATTTAACAAAACAAATGTCCAAAAGTGGAATTGTTGAAACTGATAACCATCTCTGTTTTGGTAAACTTGTTTATAAAGAAGTTTATAAACAACATACATTTCTCAAAATCATTTTTTAACCATACACATTTTTCAAAATCACTTTTCAACTATATATTTTATATCGAAAATGTCACATCCTTTGTTTATAAACAATTTTTTTTCCCAAATAGATGCTTGTCACGAATTTGATGACAAGTTGAGATCAGGCTATGGCTTCTTTTCCTTGAAGAAAAGGAAATGGTACTAAATTATGCCCCTTTAAATTTTTTACACATTTTGTCTCTTCTTTTCAACCCATATATTTATTTAAAATAATATTATACAAAAACCTAAAAGAGGTTCCATAATTCTATTCATTTTAATTAAACTCTTTTTAAGCAACATCAAACGGGACATAATTTTATTTTATTTATTTATTTTTTTTTTCTCTTCTATCTGAGAGACTCAACTAAGGCAATCCCATATGCTTCCGGTCAAAGTGCTTTCTTCGGTTGAAGATACGAAACTCTCCCCTCATTTCACTTCGTATGCATGGTGAAATTAAGCACTTTTTTGGTGCAAATTAAAATATATATTTTAATCTATGTTAAAGTCAAGAATTAATCTCAACAACAAATTTCATAAGTTTTACAACTTTTCAATAATATATTTTATCAACTTTTATCAAAATAGATTAAATATCTGATTTTAATCTTCCACGTTGAACAATATGATCTTTATGACCAAATGTCAAGGACCGCAGCTATCACTTAGCCCATTGACTCACTCGCGGCCTGCAGTTAGTCCAACTTCGGCCGCACTCTGTAAATATTATGTAAATTATTGTAATTCCATTTTAATTGTAAAAGTTTATTATGATTCTTCAACCTTTTTAACGTCTACTGCTGTAACTTAGGTTAAGTCTATTATAGGGGGTATAAGATTTTAAGACTTTCAAGCTTTCTGGTGTTCCCCCTGCACCAATCTTTGTAATTTACTGCTTTCAGCAATTGATGTAATTTACTGCTTTCAACAATCAATGAACAATGATGTTTCAATGCAATCAAGTCTTCTCTTGTAAAGTTTTCTTTCATTTGTAATCAAATTCAACTTTCGTCCCGAAGTAAGTGAGAAAAGGCGGAAGGTAGTCTAGTGGAGCAGACTACTGCCGCACGGTGCCCCTTTATGTGCTAAGAGGAAAGGCGCCCCGTGAAAGTTGGTATCAGAGCCTTGGCTCTCGTCCCTCGATAAGAAAGCAATGGATCCGAAGGCTTCGGATGCGAGTGCATCACAGATCACCGATATGACTGATGCTAAGAAGAGTACTAAACAGCGCGTGGATGCGCTTGATGGGCAAACCACAAGGTTATGCTATGCTGTGGAAAACCTGGAGGAAAAGGTTGAAATGGCGGAATCGTATATTCGAGATATACACATCCAACTGGATGAAAGTCGAGCGGCTTGCACAACAATGACTGAAGCTGTTGCGATCATTCCTGGTCTGCAGGAAGAGATGGAAACGATGAGAGTTCAGTTACGAATTCTCCAACGTGCGGTGGGCAATGGGCAAGCTCCCGCACAAGAAGAGTATGTACCTAGGGTCAGAATCCCCGCACCGTGCACCTTTGGTGGGGCACGTGATGCAAAGGAAGTTGACAACTTCCTGTTTGACATGGAACAATACTTTCTTGCTGCTGACATCAGAGATGAAGCAAGAAAGGTGACTACAGCTACCATGTATCTGGGTAGAGATGCAAAGTTGTGGGGGCGGTCGAAATATGTTGATATTCAGGCCAACCGAGTCACAATAGACTCTGGGGAGCTTCTGAAGGAAGCAATTCGAAACCAGTTCTTCCCAGAGAACGTGGAATATGAAGCCCGTCGGGCATTGCGGGAACTGAAACATACGAGCTCCATCAGAGAATACGTGAAAGCCTTTTCTGGACATATACTGAATATTCGAGATATGTCGGAAAAGGACAAGATCTTCACCTTCATGGAAGGCTTAAAACAGTGAACCCGCAATGAACTCCAGAGGCAGAAAGTTACGGATTTGAGCACGGCAATGGGAGCTGCTGAATGCCTGATGGACTATCAAACTGAGTCTAAGAAGGATCGACCACACTCTGGTGGTCAATCAAATGCTGGAGGAAATAAACATTTCAGGACTGGCTCGAGTTCTAATGGGGGAGAACGGAATTCCACCCAGAGAGGAGGTGGCTATCAAGGTTCTCGTCAGAACAACTTCCAGGGTTATCATCAAGGTAGTCGTCAAGGCAACTATCAGGGTAGTAACCAAGGTAATTGGAGTAAAGGAAAAGCTGTGGAGGGTAGATCTGATACCGCTCCTGAGATTTCATGCTTCTTGTGCGAAGGACCTCATAGAGTGTCGGAATGTCCACAGAAGCGAATGGTGAATGCCTATTGCCAACTAGCCAGTGGGGTATCAATGTCTAAGCAAGATGCTCCTCCTGCTAGTAATAATGGCGAGACCGATTTGGAAGAGGACGAAGAGGTGGTTGGTGCATTTTCCCATCGATGCAATGCTATCTCAAGTCGGACCACGGGAAAGGGAAAAGTGCCTGTGAAAGAGGCAAAACTGGATGAGCCCAAACCTTGTGTTTGTCAAGCAAAAGGGTTAATGTACATTGATGTGAAGATCAATGAGAAGCCCATAAGGGCTATGGTAGATACCGGAGCCACCCATAACTACCTTGCAAGTACTAAAGTAGGGCGACTTGGGTTGGTTCTAGAGAAAGGAAATGGAAAAGTGAAAGCCATCAACTCGGCTGCTCAACCAATTGCAGGAGTAGCCAAATATGTGCTAATCAGGGCTGGCCCCTTTGATGGAAGGACTAATCTGTCAGTTGTCCAAATGGATGATTTTAAACTCATTTTGGGATTGGAATTTCTTCGGGATACAAAGACAGCAGTATTCCCACACTCTGATTCCCTAATGATGATGGGCACTCAGCTGTGTGTCATACCCACTTCGGCAAGAAAGGTTGGCGAGAAGAGTATCTCGGCCATGCAATTCAGTAAGGGCTTCAAGAGAAACGAACCCTCATTTTTGTGCACTCTTCGTCTAGAAGAGATTGAAGAGGCTTCTGGTCCTATTCCTAAACCGGTTCGAAAGCTTGTACTAGAGTTTGAGGATATTATGCCGGAGGAGTTTCCAAAACGATTGCCACCGAGGAGAACCATTGATCATGAAATTAAGCTTATTCCGGGTGCCAAGCCGCCTGCCAGGGCACCCTATCGAATGTCTCAACCTGAGCTTGAAGAGCTTAGGAAACAGTTGAGAGAAATGTTGGAAAGTGGGATTATCGTGCCTGCGAAATCACCATACGGAGCGCTCGTGTTGTTTCAGAAGAAGTCGGATGGGTCTCTCAGAATGTGTTGTGATTATCGCGCCCTGAACAAGATCACTGTGAAAAACAGTTATCCCATCCTGTTGGTGGCCGATTGCTTTGACCGATTAAGCAAGGCAAAATATTATACGAAGATTGATCTTCGATCGGGATATTGGCAAGTTCGGATCAAGGAGGGAGATGAAGCAAAAACTACCGTGGTGACCAGATATGGAGCTTTTGAATTTAAAGTCATGCATTTTGGCTTGACAAATGCTCCGGCCACTTTCTACACGATGATGAATCAGGTGCTGCACGGATTTTTGGACGATTTTGTAGTCGTATATCTGGACGACATCGTCATCTACAGTGAGACATTAGAGGAACATGTGCTCCATGTTAGAAGAGTCCTCAGTCGACTCCGAGAGAATGAATTGTATACGAAGCCATCCAAATGCTCATTCGCCCAAACCTCTATCAGCTTCTTGGGTCACATTATTGAGCAAGGGATGGTTCGCATGGATTTGAAGAAGGTTCAGGCCATCAGGGATTGGCAGCCGCCAAAGAACGTACATGATGTACGCTCCTTTCTTGGGCTATGTAATTATTATCGAAGGTTCGTGAAGGGATACTCAGAAATTGCATTGCTCTTGACGGAGTCAACGAAGAAGGAAAATGTTTGGGATTGGTCTGCACAATGCCAAGCAGCCTTTGAGAAGTTGAAGAAGGCTATGTGGACAAACCCGATGTTAGCCTTACCGGATGTGACGAAACCGTTCGAAGTTCAGACAGATGCTTCAGACTTTGCTCTCGGTGGAGTTCTTATACAGGAAGGACATCCTGTCGCTTTTGAAAGCCGAAAGCTCAATAATGCAGAACGTCATTATTTAGCACACGAAAAGGAGTTGTTGGCGGTTGTTCATTGCCTCAGGGTTTGGCGTCACTATCTATTGGGGTCCCCATTTATTGTGAAAACCGATAATACTGCGGTTAGTCACTTTATGTCCCAGCCGAAACTTTCAAATAAACAAGCTCGCTGGAAGGAGCTTCTTTCGGAGTTTAACTTCGTGTTGGAGTATCGTCCAGGATCCAACAACCATGTCGCAGATGCTCTCAGCCGTCGCGCTGACTTAGCTCCAATATGTGCAATGGCAGCTCTTTCAGGGAGCGAAGTTACTACGGACATAAGGGACCGAATACGGGCACTTCTAAAGAAGGACCCGGCTACAATATATTTGGTCGACCTCATCAAACAGGGCAAAACTCGTCAGTTCTGGTTGGACGAGGGTCTGGTGAAGACAAAGGGGGACCGTATGTATGTCCCGAAGGGTGGGGATTTGAGAAAGTCCCTGATAGCGGAATGTCACGATATGATCTGGGCTGGACATCCGGGAGAAGAACGCACTTGTGCACTTTTTTCAACGTGCCTTCTATTGGTCGCAAATGCGGGACGACATCGCCACTTATGTGAAAACTTGTCTTGTTTGTCAGCAGGATAAGACAGATCATCAGAAGAAAGCGGGCTTGCTGGAACCCCTTTCCCTCCCATCTAGGCCATTCGAAAGTGTGTCAATGGATTACATAATTGGATTGCCAAAAGTTGCAGATTTTGGCACAATTATCGTGGTTGTGGACCGGTTATCGAAGTATGCAACTTTCATCGCAGTGCCTAAGTATGTTTCCGCCGAAGAGACAGCTCACCTCTTCTTCAAGCATATTGTCAAATACTGGGGGCTGCCTAAGGACATCGTCAGCGATCGAGATACTCGGTTTACTGGCATATTTTGGACCGAATTGTTCAAAATTTTTGGTTCAACTCTGAGCATGAGTTCTAGTTTTCACCCACAATCTGATGGACAGACAGAGCGGTTCAATTCTATGCTGGAGGAATATCTTCGGCACTTCATATCTACGTCGCAGAAAAATTGGGTGAAACTCTTGGATGCTGCCCAGATATGCTTCAATGCCCAAAAGAGTTCTTCCACCAACAAGAGTCCTTTTGAGATTGTCACGGGCCAGCAACCGTTACTCCCCCACACGGTTGATTTGAACTTAAGTACCAAGTCCCCTCAGGCAAGGAACTTCTCTCTGGAATGGAAGCGGAATATTGAAATTGCTCGAAGCTATCTTGAGAAAGCTCAGAAACGATATAAGAAGTCTGCTGATCTGAGGCGCCGTTTTGTTGAGTTCAATGTGGGAGATCTGGTTATGGTTAAACTTCCCGATAGAAATTGCTACAAGCTCACCAGAGGGAAAGACTCTAGATTGGTTCCAAAGTACATTGGGCCAGTACCTATTGTGAAGAGAATTGGGAAGGTGACTTACAGAGTAGATCTCCCGTCATGGTGCAAAATTCACAAGGTCCTCCATGTCGGTGTTCTTAAGCCATATTTTTCAGACAAAGAGGATACATCCAGAAATAAGCCGAAACAACCAGTGTTCGAATTGAAGAAAATGGGAAAGAAGGTTGTTGAAGCTATTCTTGATCACCGAGTCACACGAGCTTCCAAGCAGAATCATCAAGAGTACTTGGTAAAGTGGAGCGGATGCAGCAGTGAGGAGAATACCTCGGAAAGAGGAAAAGACCTTAGTGCCTTCAAGCATCTCATTGAAGAATATCATAAAGGGATGGCACCGAGAACGTTTCCAAAACAGATGGGGGAGAATGTCAAGGACCGCAGCTATCACTTAGCCCATTGACTCACTCGCGGCCTGCAGTTAGCCCAACTCCGGCCGCACTCTGTAAATATTATGTAAATTATTGTAATTCCAATTTAATTGTAAAAGTTTATTATGATTCTTCAACCCTTTTAACGTCTACTGCTGTAACTTAGGTTTTTTCTCCGAAGTCTATTATAGGGGGTATAAGATTTGAAGACTTTCAAGCTTTCTGGTGTTCCCCCTGCACCAATCTTTGTAATTTACTGCTTTCAACAATCAATGAACAATAATGTTTTAATGCAATCAAGTCTTCTCTTGTAAAGTTTTCTTTCATTTGTAATCAAATTCAACTTTCGTCCCGAAGTAAGTGAGAAAAGGCGGAAGGTAGTCTAGCGGAGAAGACTACTGCCGCACGGTGCCCCTTTCTGTGCTAAGAGGGAAGGCACCCCGTGAAACCAAGATATTGGGTATGGCTAAAGGAAGACAGGGTTCAACACCATGATGATTCTCTTCTTTGGATCTGTTTTTGAATTAAATATTATAAACTAGTAGCAATTAGTTAGTTCAAAATTCTTGGAAGGGTTATTCAATTCTTCTTCTTCTTCTTTTTTAAATGAGATAATAGCATAGTTTTAGGATCATGTTCCATGAAGACTGACACCAAAATCTATATTCATAGAGTTTAGTACCCTTTATCGAATCAATTTTGATTCAGTTAGTACTCAAATCCTATTTATTTTAAAGTAATTCTGAGTAAAAAGACTGGACATCAAGTATAGATCTAAGTATTATTTCATCTCACATGCTTCTCATGAAGCAAGTTGTTACGACCATGTCTAATTTTACATGACACGTCATCCATATGGGCCCATCAGGGGATCCACAAAACATCCATTCACCTAATTTTGACCCACGTGCCAAACTGTGGATACCAAACTTGCTGGACTCTTACATGCCGAGGTACCCCTATGCCGAGGTGATCGTATGCCAAGGTACCCCTATTCCGGAGTGATGCTATGTCGAGGTAGTCTTATGTCGAGGCACTCATAAGCCGAAGTGAGTACCCTAGAAAGGTGACAAGATAGCTTGATGTGACAACATCTTTAAAGGGATTTGATGGTTGTTTTAACCCTGTGATATGTAGTAATGATTATAGCCAAAGTAATGGTTTACCTCATGAATGGTTAGGATCTTTCCATGTGTAAAGCATAACATGTGTCACAATCTAAAAGATTTACTCATTCTATAAATAGAGCACACTTGCCTTCAAGGGAAAGGGTTGGTAACTCAAGACAAAAACTCAATATTTTATTCTCACTCCCTTTTCTCTCTTTTACACACTTACATTTCCCGCACCCAATCTGCATTTACTTAAAATGAGTATTGACTTTGGCATCGAAATGCAAACGGGAGCCACCTCGGCCCCCTTTGCAAGCTGATTGTTTGTCATAGTACGCATGAGATCCATGTGTTCAAGAGGGAGGAGCTGAGACGTGTTGACCCAAGGTCCTACCAGATTTTGTGGTCAACATTTTGGCGCCGTCTGTGGGAAACCACACTTCTAACCACGAAATCACGTTGTAAAAAGTGACGAGAAACCTTGAAATAAGGTGGAGAACATCTTGAAAGAGGGTGAAAAAGGACTATACCAACCTGAAAAAAAGCATTTCCTTTAGGCTGCTAACTTCGGATATGATAGATTAGGCCACAATAATTTATTTTTCTTTGGTCCATTAACATTTGGACTTCTTGGTTAGTATTTTCTTTGGGTTGCTTATTTGCTTATCTTGATAGTTGAGCTCTGGCAATGATTGGAGTTGCTCCAAATCTTGGATCAATAATTTAACTAGCACATTAAAAAGTATCTGTGGGATAAATTATGTTGGTCACCTATAATGCATGTGCTTTGAAACAATTAAAAGAAAATGCATGTCTTTAATACTAGAATCGTCCACTAATCAATGTATTCGTGGGACCCTGGTTCCATAAAATGAAGAATATTTGATTATTTATTTTACTTGTGCATAGTTAATATAAATGGGCACATTAGAAACATGAATTGCTTACATGCGTGGAACAATATACACCACCAGGAGCAATCAAATTAAATTTTCAATGCGATAACTCATTATAAAGTGGCTTGCTTGGGCGATGGAACTTACATTCCACACAATCAATTTAAAGCCCCACTAAACTCATTAGCTGTAACACCCCGAGTTCCGAGGAGCGCGGGAACGTCAATTTTCTAAATTCTTAAATAAACTTTGTTGCAAAAAAATGATTAAATATTAAATCTCGCATTTATCGAATAAAAGTTTAGCGATAATTCAAATGGAATAAGTATTTTCGTACAAATTTTTAAAAATGACAATTCTTGATAAAATGAAATAATCATTTCAAAGTTCACGACTTTTAAAAAATATCAATTTGTAATTTTCCGTCATTGCCCATCACTCGCCACCGTCTCCGAAATCTGCAAAAATTGTAAAAATAACGGGTTGAGCATTTCAAAATGAAATACTCAGTAGACTCATCGCCAATAATTAATCTACAAGATAATTGGACAAGTAATTATGCAATTAATGTAGTGACATTCTTTTCTTATTCATAGGCATCACATAGTTAACGCAAATGAACCATTCTTTTCTTGTATCATGCTAGCAGATAAGTTATGCCCGACATAACATAAATTCTTTATCTCAGAAGAGATATTCTTTTCTTTATCTCGACAGAGATATTCTTTTCTCATGTAATTAAGCATAAAATCACACAAATCCACATAACACAGACAATTATAATATAAATCAATTAGTGGGGGCGAGTCTACCTTAAATCCGACGAGTGCAAAGTTGAGCGGGAAACGACTTAAATCCTTTAAATTTCCGTACGCTTCGTCTAGCCAATAAGTTACATTAGTCTTTTGAAATTTATAGTTTAAATACGGAATAATTTACAATTTGAGGACTGAAATTTATGAATTGAAAGCTGGGGGACTAAAATGAATACTCTGAAAGTTGATGGACTAAAATGAATACTTTGAAAGTTGATGGACTAAAATGAGTACTTTTGAAAGTTGAGGGACTAAAATGAATACTTTTGAAACTTGAGGGACCAAAATGTAAATTTTCAAAAGTTGGGTCGGAGCTCAAAAAGAATATTAAATTGTGGGGATTGAGATAAGAAATTTTAAAAATGAAAGGCTTATAAGATCATTCAAGAACTTAAGGACTGAAATATAAGTTTTAAAACTACAGGGACTGATTTTAAATAACTTTGGAACCCAGGGACCAAAGTGCAATTTTTGAAAATCAAAATATTAAAAACAAGGATTCTCACTCTCACTCTCTCATCTCACGACCCAGAAACGGAAGAGGGAGGTGCGACCGGCTGCCTCTCGCGCAATGGTGTCCGGCAGGTGGTTTCGCCGGCGAAATTGTCGGCGCAGGGTGCGGCGAGTGGCTCACAAGGAAAGCTTCAGATTCGAGGGGTTAAGGTGCGAGATTTGGTGCAAAAACTGAGGCCAAATTGCGACTGAGTTCGCGATTTTTCGGGCGAAGAAACCGGCGATTTAGAGGCGAACAGGGCGGCTGTCAAGGTAAGTGTTTGGGTTAAGTCTATTTCTGGGTTTTCTTGAGTTTTTCATTGGGTTTGAGTTATGGATTTGGTTGAGGTTGTGCAGAGGAGGTTGTGGCCGTGTGTGATGGTAGGGTTGCGAAGGCAGCTGGAGCGATGGCGCTGGGTTGGAGTGTTGCAGGTGGTTGTGGTCTGTGGTGATGGTGGTTCTTGGTCCAGTTTTGATGGTGGAGTGTGTATTGCAGCGGGGTGATGGTGAAGGTGGAAATGGAGTTGTGATTTGGTCAGTGTGATGGAGATCGATGTAGGTGGTGATGGGTTTTGGTTGTGGATTGAGGTTCTGCTGATGATGATGGTGATGATGAACGGTGGTGGTGGTGGCTGCATTGGTGGTTTAGGTTGTGGATGATGGTTTAATTGAGGAGGTGATGGTGTATGATTGGGAGTTGGCTGTGCTCATGGTGGTGGTTTGGTTGGGTGATGATGGTGCTGGTTGGTGCAGTGTGGTTCATTGGTGATTGGTTATGGTGCTGCAGTTGACTGGTGGTGATAATGGTGAAATCCGATGGTGACCTACATGGTGCTTTGATTGTGAAATTGTGAGGAAGCGGTGATTGTTTTCTGATGGTGATGAAGATGATGAAAGAGTTTGATGGGAATAAGTGTTGGTTTAGAGGTGAATGGGAATGAAATCGTGTGTTGGTTTGTGCTGTGGAGATGATGATGAAGAAATAGGTGATGATAGATTTGTGGTAGGTGGGAGTGTGGTAGGCGGAATTGGTGATGATAATGATGGTGCTTGGCTGTATTTCAAATGGTTAGATGCTAGAATTAGTGTATTGATTTAGGAATTATAGTAAAGAATAGTGGAATACATCAAAATTGGAGGAATCTTTGATATGAAATGATGGTTGCATTGGTGGAAAGATTAGTTGGAGATACTTTGTGATTGGATAATGAGGTGGAGAGAAAAAGAAAGAATGAGCAAATGTGGGGGGAAATTTTAGGTATAATTAATTTAGGATAATTAACTAAAAATTTGACTAACTTCGATTTGGAAATGTATTTAAAACTGATATATTTTGGATTGAAAATAAATTTGCGAATAAATAAATTTTGAGATAAAAATGAATTTCGTATTTGGACTTAAAATAATTTAATAAGGAAAAATTTAGATATTTTTTATAAATTTGGAATTTAGAATGATTTTTTTAAAAAAAAAATAATATTTTGAATAAATAATTAAAATAATATAATTTTAGAAATTCGGAAATTTAATTAAAAATGGAATATACTTGATATTTCTCGACTTTGCTAGACGATCGCGTCACGACTTTAACGTAAAAATAAAAACAAATGGGTGAGATAGTAGCGACACGATTTTCTAAATTTTAAAATAATTATTAATTGCGTAAAAATTTCTTGGTCGCTACATTAGCCCAGTCAAAGTTTACAAATAAAAAGAAGCATGTACCTTTGAAAGTCGTGTTTTCTGAACTAACAATATATTATCCACTTCTATAGGATATTGTTGTCTTGTTTTTGAAATTTATTGCAAATCATAAGTATTTCATCATTCAGTATTATTTGAGGCGAGCATTAAGCCCTCTCACATCGAGGTAGGCTTATAAGACCTCCAATAAGCCCAAAACGAGCCATTATCTCTATTATCGATGCCAGCAAGTAAGTCCTTCAATGTTAAGAAGCCCAGCTTGTACTCCCTGAAAGACGGATGAACTCCTTTAAAAGGGATCTTTTGTAAAAATTTTCCTAAAGAATGACCCCCCCTGAAATAGGGGCTCTGAAAAAGACCCCCCCCTGAAAGAGGGGATCCCTAAAGAAGGACCCCCTTAAAAGAAGAGACTCTTGGAGAAGGACTCCCTGAAAGAAGGGACCCTTGAATAAAGGCCACCTGAAGAATGGACTCCTGAAGAAGGACCCCCCTAAAAGAGGGGATCCCTGAAGAAGAATAACCGGAAAAGGTTTCTAGGAAACCCCCTGAACAAGGGACTCCTGAAGAAGAACACCTAGAAAAGATTTATAGGAAACCCCCTGAACAAGGGACTCCTGAAGAAGAACACCCAGAAAAGGTTTCAGGGAAACCCCCTGAACAAGGAACTCCTGAAGGACACCCTGAAAAGGGAAACCCTGAACAAGGGACTCATGAAGAAGAGAACCTTAAAAAAGGGAGCTCTTGAAAATGAACACCTATGGAAAATTCCCTCCTAAAAGAGGAGCGAACATCTCATAAATGTCACAACAACGCAAAGGTTCGTGAAACAACAAAAGTTTTGCTTATTGTCGAAGCGGAATGGTTCGAAGCAGTCCACCTTTATTGTGCCAACATGGCGTGACTCAAACAACAATATTTTATAAGCATCGGCTTAAGTGTCTCCAGACATGCGGTCTCAGATACCTTATATTGTTAAGCTTGGCTTAAAGGTCTCTACGACACACGGTCTCAGAGACCCTATATTATTAAACTCGGCTTAAGGGCCTCCAGGACACATGGTCTCATCGGCTTAAGTGTCTCCGAAATGATACATGGTCTTAGAGGCCCAAAATTATGGTTTCAAAAATGCTGAAAATTTTTATATGTCGAGATGATACGGCTATAGGAGCCCTTCCTACTTGTCTCCAGAATGGCAAGACCTCAGAAGCTTTTTCTAAAATTCACACCGGATTAAACATGGAAGAAGTAATATGCCGACATGATTTTAGCCCAAACCTGATGTGCCGAAGTAACACGTTACAAGTTAACAAAAGAATAAGATCATTGATCTAAGCTCTTACTAGGGATTGCTAACAAGTATAATTACAAGTAAACATGAATAGCTTAGCAAACCACCACAAACAAGGGATTTCGCCACTCAATGGAATCCACCCCGGACTAACAAACTGAATACGTACAAACGAGGCTATAAGGCATGAATACATGGGATTCCCAAGTGGATGTCCTCCATTAACTCCGGAGCTAATATTCTGTTAGATAAGGGCGAAGTATACTTGGTTGATAAATCTATAAAACAGTTTGAAGAAGAAACTTGGGTAAATGAACTTCCATGAGCCCTATGGGGAATCAGAATTACCTTGCACACTGCTACGGGAGAAACTCCATTCTCACTGGCTCATGGGTCAGAAGAAATACGTCCATTACAAATTGGAGTGTTTTCACCCAAAACTTCTTTCCTCCTCAAAAGAAGGGGTGATTCACAGGTCGTCGACTCAATTTCGAGAAAAGATGGTCTAATACTTCTAAAATTAAAGGTCCAATTTTAAGGAAACCCCTCGTTCTAACTCAAAAGGCCGGAATAAAGACTCCAGGACATAGATGGGGGGGACCTCATCAAGTCACCGATGAAGCTGCACCAGAGACTTACGGAGTAGAGAATCTATCTGGAAAATCCTTACTCAATCCATAAAGCGTGGATCACCTCTACCACTAGTATTGATAAACAAATTGTCTTCTGCGTGTTCAGCGTAAATTGGATTTCTTAAACTCATGAGGTGAAATGATTCCTTCATGCACGCTTTTCATTGAACAAATTGCGAAGTTGTGTTGGACAATGCAAAACTATGCAAATAAATAGAACATAAAAAAGGATTGGTCCCAAGTTACGGTTATTAAGGATTGGCTAAACTTGCACCGAAATGAAAGTGGTCGAAGTTGTCCATGATTATCGCAATGCCTTGATCCGACGAACCCCTTGATAGAATGACAAAACATAGCTTGGAGCACAAGATACGTTCATGCAAGGGACTCCGTCAATTGATGATTAGTACCCCGGCGAAGTGGTACCTATGAAATACGTTGATCAATCTTGAGAATAAAACTTACGATTTGTTCAAAAGAAATCTTTACCATTTAAAGACATATCACCTCATGTTAGATTTTTTAACCAAAAATGCCTCAATGTAATCATCCTGGACGTAAACAAGGGACTCACGGGGAAGTACAAGTTGAGACCCATTTAACCAAATCTAAGCGATGGACATAAATGTCTTAAGCGCTTCGATTTGAGGGACTATCACATCCACAAGTGACCCCAAGGACTTGCACATGCAAGTGACACCAGGACTTGCACATGTTTCGGACTATCCTATATTAAACTATGTTCATCCAATGATGGACCATCTCATAATAAATGATGATCATCTTATGATACGAACTACTTGTCTATAGCAGAGCAATATGCAAATTTCACATATAAAGATCAAAAGTGCAGTAGATAAAGATTCACAAAAGACAATGACAAAAACAGGCATCCTAAGTAGGAGCGCGGGAAGGGTTTGCATCTTTAGAAGAAGGGCCACTAGTGACGTCTTCAAGGGTACTTTCCTCACTAACATCTTGGGACTCTGGATTGAAGGCCTCAATCTTCGAAAGATTCAGATCTGGGAAGTCATCCTTCATGTCTTTCAAAGTCATTCGTGCCCCGGCGTTGGCAATGAACGGTTGCATAGCTTCATATTGTGGGATCTCTTCAAATGTATCCTTGAAATGCTGGATGCTATTAATCACCCTAGTCTCAATATCCCGCTCTAAGTAAGAAAGTATTTCTTATACCCTCCGCAAGGCCTCTTCTCTTGCCAATCTGGCCTCCTTTTCCTTCTTCAACTCATGAGTTAGTCCAGCCGCCTTATCCACCAGGCTGCTCTACTTCGTGGTTATCTTTTCCAGGGCCTCGACAATTATGGCCTGGGATTGAACCGCATCATCGAATCTCTTGGAAAAAATGGCCACTTCGGCATCAGTAGCCTCTAGGTTCAGTTTTAGCCTATCATTGTCCTCCTTCAAGCGCTTCGAGATCATCTTCTCCTCGTGAAGAGATTTTCAATTGCCGTTACGGAGTCCTGGAGAGTTTTAATCTGGGCTACCATGTTGTCAGCATTTTGAAGAGTTGTCTCAACGCTCTTCTTCTACAATTCCAAATCCTTAACGGCGGACTCAACCACGTCTATCAAGGTGAAGGCCCTAACATTCATGGCCCTGGCAGCATGTAGCTTCTAAGCTGGTGATATATTGGAAGAGTATATTTCCCAATCTTCAGTCCAGAAGTGCTCCATTTCCAAAGAAGCCCTGGCAGGAGTAGAATTCAGAGAATATAAGAGGGTGGTATTCAAGGTGCTTTCCTTAGCTTACAGGACAGCCTTTATATGGTTAAGCTCAGCAGCAATTTCTGAGGTCACCTCTTGGTCCACCCCCCGAAACAGTAATCAAACCTTCATCATGGCCTGGGGGATCCGGAGCTTGGGAAAAGAAATCTGAGTTGGAGACATCCCCTTTGCCTCTGTTAGGATCAACTAGTGGAGGTAAATCGGCTACATCCACTTCGAAAGAACCAGATATGCCTTTGCTTTTCTTTAGCCTCTTCTGTGGAGGCACCTCATGCCCGATTACCTCCACAACATCCTCATCAGAAGGATCATCAACCAAGGCTCTTTTGGACTTTTTCTCTTCATTTTGCTTCGATTTTCACTCTCTCTCCAGAGCCTCATGTTTGGCTCCGAATTCCTCCTTCACTTCCAATCATTGCTGACCCTTAGACAATAAGACCGGTGGAGGGAGCAGCACCGAAAGAAGCTTTATGAGCTTTGCAGCTAAGGCATCAGCATTGTTCTTTGCTACTTCCACTTGGAAACGGTAGAACAAAGACTTCTGCTTAAGCTCCTAGTTACTCCCGAGCCTCAACGGAAGTGGAATCTTCTTCGCCATCAGGCCTTTGACGAAAACTTTGGGAAGTTCTTTAGAACCTATTCATCAAAATGAAATTGTTAGTCAAAGGCGCTTCGGACAACGACACAATTAACACAAGGAATATAGAACTTACCCATATCTCGCATAAGCCCGTGCTTGATAAAAGTTTTTCTTCAATATCACCTATGGGAAAGTGGCAAGGTATGCAAAGAGTTTCTTCACCATGGCCAAGTCCTCCTTAGGGAGAAGGTGTGCGTAATGCTGACCTGCAAAGATAACACAGAAGTTTATCGTTGTAACCCAAAACAACCTACATCATACTTACATTCACACTAAAAATACAAAAGACTCACGATGGCAAGAGAGAGTCCGATGAACAGTAATTTTGGGAACCAGATCTGGAGGGGAGCACTGCCATTCGCCGGCTACCCAAAACCATTGTGTCCTCTAATGTTTCATGGAGGTCGGATGTCCCGTAATAAAGGGAGGATGCTGTCCCCTGGTGGTAATGTAGTACCAGTCCAGAATATCAACCTTATACTTCCGAGCTACCTTTTTCAGGATATAAAGGGTGTGGATGATGTAAGGTGAGATGGGGAAGTCCGGGCTGACTTCCTGCCATACCAGCCAGGTTCCCACAACCTGGGTCCAGGAGTTCGGAGCCACCTGATATGGACAAATGTTGTAACTCCGGAGGAGAGCCCTGAAGAAAGGGTGAAGAGGCAAGCACATCCCACATTGAAATGCATCAAGGAGCACCGCAACTTGACCTTTAGGGGGCGACAAGGTCTGCATGACGGGCTCGGATGTGTAACCCTAATCTCCCTCTGCATCCGGTAAGTTGAAGAAACTTCTACCATGCCATTGGCTCGGATTTCAATCGGTACCTCATTCGACGCCCAGGATTCTGGATTAGGTTGTGGATCCACATGATATTCGGAGGGACCTCTTCCAAAGGACTCCTTCTCTTGGACTTTCACGAGGGACTTTTGCAATTGACTCCACCCAAGAGGGGACTTCTTCAACTAACACCTTTTACAAAGGACTATGTCATTGGTCGATTCCACTCTAGACAAAACATCCAAAAGCTATAAATTCGAACATTAGCCGTGATTTCCCGGGACTTCCAAATTTAAGGGACTAGAGCATATACACGCATGTCGACACAAGACACAATGTATATATACGTTGTTTCATATTATCCAAAGATGCACATCTCAAAACGAGGCATACTTGTAAGCCCTCCAGTTGCTTGAATTGAGCATATTCTCTCTGTTATCCAGACAGGCTATTAGCCCTCTCAAATCTGGGCGTAAGATCTTCAACGTTATCGAAGGAAACCTTGTAATTCCCCTCCTATTTGAGGCATGCTCGGGATATTGCTATGAGCCTATGTTTCTTCGTAAGTTCGAAGGACGCTCGAGTGTTCCTTTTTGTTGGGAGAAGATATATACTTTCAAAATCTGAATGATGTAGCCCAACATTCTCTTAATATAACTAAGAAAAGTCTACTTGAAAGGGTTGTCAAGTGTTCAAATAAGGACCCAAGTGTTCAAACTATATTAAAGCATGGGCCTAAATGCCTATATTATTCCTCTTCGACGATGTTTTACCATGCAAAATATATTCTATTTTTTCCATTCTGGTGGTGTCTTGCAAGAAAGATTTTTTTTTATATTTTCTTATTTGTTAGAGTATATACACATTCCATCATCTTCGGTCCCTCATATTTTCAAGTTCGGTTCGCAAATAAATGAACCAACCAGACTTGAGGGACTAGTGTTATGACCATGTCGAATTTTACATGACATGTCATCCATATGGGCCCACCAGGGGATTTACAAAACATCAATTCACCTAATCATGACCCACAGGCCAAACTGTGGATACTAAACTTGCTGGATTCTTACATGCCGAGGTACCCCTATGCCGGGGTGATGCTATCTCGAGGTGATCCCATGTCGAGGTACCCTTATGCGGGAGTAATGCTATGTCGAGGTACTCCTAAGCCGAAATGTGTACCCTGGAAAGGTGACAAGATAACTTGACGTGACAACATATTTAAAGGAATTTGATGGTTGCTTTAACCTTATGACATTAGTAATGATTATAGCCAAAGAAATGGTTTACCTCATGAATGATTAGGATCTTTCCATGTGTAAAGCATAACACGTGTCACAATCTAAGAGAATTACTCATTTTCTAAATAGAGCACACTTGCCTCCAAGGGAAATGGTTGGTAACTCAAGACAAAAACTCAATATTTTATTCTCACTTCATTTTCTTTATTTTACACACTTATATTTCTCGCAACCAATCTGTATTTGCTTAAAATGAGTACTGACTTTGACATTGGAGTGCAAACGGGAGCCACCTCGACCCCCTTTGCAAGCTGATTGTTTGTCATAGTGCGCAAGAAATTCACGTGTTCAAGAAGGAAGAGTTGAGACGTGTTGACCCAATATCTTACCAAATTTTGTGGTCTACACAAGTAATTTGTATTGTTTATAGATGTTATCATCTTGTTTACAATGTTCTTGCGAAGAAGCAAAATGGGCATTCAGTTTTTATCTAATGGGATTCAATTTCATGAGTTCGATAAAAGTAGCAGCAGGGTCTCAAACTTTTCATTTGTGCCTTTTGTGTTTGGCCTAAATTAAGCCTCTCTTTGATAAATTTTAATTGTTTCTAAACAAAGAATTTATTATTTCGAAGTAAAATATGTGCTTAAAAATTAATTTTGAAAAAATATTTATTCGATAAAATTTGATTATAAACGATCACGTGACAACATCTCATTCGATAATTTTTTTTTAAAAAAAATCAGATTCTCGTCCACCATTTTTTATCTTAAAAAAATGAACAAACAAAATGTTATCATCATTTATAAATAATCGTTGATAAACGATTTACCAAACATTGAGAAAAAAGTGATTGGGGACAATGACACCATCTTGTCTAGTCTAGTTTATACACCATATTGTCTGGTCTAATTTATACCAATAAAGTTAACTAACAAAGGCCACTAATATGAAATTATATTTCTATGAGACTTACCATTATTATGAAAAATTTTCAATTTTCTCACATTTATTTTTAACTGTTGTAAAACTACCAAAGTATTAGATAGAACAAGACTATCAAAATATTAGAGAGAATATAGAGATAGAGAGAGAATTTATGTATTCCAATTGTGTGTTAAATGAAGGAGTGAAGCACCCTATTTATAGGGGTAGATAATGGTACAATTGTAATAATATAAACTTTACAAGGGCATAATGGGTCATTCACACCCAAGATATTTATAACACTCCCCCTTGAATGACCTAATATTCAATGTCTGCCTCGTTAAAAACCTTGCTAAGAAAACCCAGTGGAATAAAACTTAAGCTAAGGAAAAGAGTACAGTCATTGTGGAGTATAAAAATAAATGCTACCTCATTAAAACCTTGCTAGGAAAACCCAGTGGGATAAAACCTAGACGAAGGAAAAAGAGTACAGCTACTCCCCCTGATATTAGTCATCGTAAATCGCTGAGCCGACGCATTCCTATCTTATGTATCAATTTCTTGAGTGTAGATGTAGGTAATGCTTTAGTGAATAAGTCTGCCACATTATCACTTGATCGAATTTGTTGAACATCGATATCACCTGCTTTCTGAAGCTCATGTGTATAGAAGAATTTTGGAGAAATGTGCTTTGTTCTATCTCCTTTGATATAGCCTCCTTTAAGTTGTGCAATACAAGCTGCATTATCTTCATACAATATCATTGGACTATCTTTTGTCGAAGCTAATCCACATGATGATTGGATATGATGAGTCATGTTTCTCAACCATATACATTCTCGACTTGTTTCATGGATTGCAATAATTTCTGAATGATTTGAAGATGTTGCTGTCAAAGTTTGCTTCACGGATCTCCACGATATAGCCGTCCCACCACGTGTAAACACATATCCTGTTTGTGATTTTGCTTGATGTGGATCAGAGAGATAACCTGCATCTGCATATCCCACTAAAGAAGATCCCAAATTGTGAGAATAAAATAATCCCATATCAACAGTACCTTTTAGGTAACGAAGAATGTGTTTAACACCATTCCAATGCCTTTGAGTTGGTGGAGAACTATATCTTGCGAGTAGATTTACAGAAAAAGCTATATCAGGTCTAGTGCAATTTGCAAGATATGATAATGCTCCAATTGCACTTAGATATGGTACTTCTGGACCAAGAACATTTTCTCCATCTTCAAGTGGGCGAAATGGATCATTTTTTGGATCAAGTGATCGAACGACCATTGGTGATGTCAATGGATGTGCTATATCCATATAAAATCGCTTCAAAACCTTTTCTGTATATGAAGATTGATGAACAAATAGTCCTTCTGAAAAATGTTCAATTTGCAACCCAAGGCAAAATTTTGTTTTTCCCAAATCTTTCATCTCAAATTCATTTTTCAAGTAATCAGCAGTTTTGTTGAGCTCTTCTGGAGTTCCAATAAGATTTAAATCATCAACATAAACTGCCACTATTGCAAATCCAATATTTGTTTTCTTTATGAAAACACATGGGCATATATCATCATTTTTGTAACCCTCATTCAACAAGTATTCGCTGAGGCGATTATACCACATACGTCCAGATTGTTTCAATCCATATAATGATCTTTGCAATTTGATTGAAAACATACTCTTCGGGTATGTATCATTTATTTCTGGCACTTTAAGTCCTTCAGGGACTTTCATATATATGTCACTATCAAGTGAGCCATATAAATATGCAGTTACTACATCCATAAGGCGCATATCGAGCCTTTCTGACACAGCCAAACTAATTAAAAATCTGAATGTGATGGCGTCCATGACGGGAGAATATGTTTCCTCATAATCAATTCCAGGTCTTTGTGAGAAACCTTGAGCTACAAGCCGGGCTTTGTACCTTGTAACTTCATTATTTTCATTTCTTTTCCTTACAAAGACCCATTTGTATCCTACAGGGATTATATTTTCAGGTGTTCGAACTACTGGTCCGAACACCTTTCGTTTTTCTAAGGAATTCAACTCCGTCTGCATGGCTTCCTTCCATTTTGGCCAATCCTCTCTCTGTTGGCATTCTTTAACAGACAGTGGCTCAGGATCATTATTCTGAATTATTTCAAGAGCCATTTGGAAGGCAAAAATATCATCTATAACAACATTCTCCCTTTCCCATAATTTATGAGATAACAAATAATTTATTGAAATCTCATTATTCTCGGACATCTGTGATTCTGCAGGAATCACGTCATCACTATTAGATTGTTTCATTGAAATCTGTGGTTCTGCGGGAACCATGTCACCACTATTAGATTGATCAATCTTTTCTATTATTACTCGTCCAGGAGTCTTTGGTTGGTTTAATTTCCTCTTACGAGGTATGATGTCTTTTGAACCAACTGGTCGACCACGCTTCTGGCGTTTTTGAGGTTCACTTGCTATAGCAGTTTGTCCTACAGGGACATCAATCTTTGCCGGAGTGTTTTCTGCTGGTATATATGACTTTGTCACTTTTCGTGTGTCAACAAATTCATCAGGTAATTGGTTTGCAATTCTTTGCAAATGAATAATTTTCTCAACCTCTTGCTCACATTGATTACTTCGGGGATCAAAGTGAGATAGAGTTGTTTCATTCCAAGAAATTTTATCTTGATTTTCAGGATGCAACTTTACTCCTCCTAAAGTTGGAAAGTTCATTTCATCGAAATGACAATCTGCAAAACGTGCAGTAAACAAATCACCCGTTAAGGGTTCAAGGTACCTAATGATGGAAGGTGAATCAAAACCAACATAAATCCCAAGTCTACGTTGGGGACCCATTTTGGTACGTTGTGGGGGAGAGATTGGTACATGGACAGTACAACCAAAAACCCTTAGGTGAGAAATATTAGGTTCATGACCAGATGCAAGTTGCAGAGGTGAGTATTGATAATAAGCAGTTGGTCTTATGCGAATCAATGATGCAGCATGTAATATGGCATGACCCCAAACAGAAGCTGGGAGTTTTGTTTTCATGAGTAGTGGTCTAGCAATTAATTGTAGACGTTTAATAAATGACTCCGCTAACCCATTTTGTGTATGGACATGAGAAACTGAATGTTCTATTGCAATCCCAATGGACATGCAATACTCATTGAATCTCTGTGATCTAAACTCACCAGCGTTATCAAGACGAATTGTCTTGATTGAGTAATCAGGAAATTGAGCTCGTAATTTTATTATTTGAGCAAGTAGCCTAGAAAATGCTACATTTCTTGTGGACAGTAAATAGACATGCGACCATCTAGTAGAAGAATCAACTAGTACCATAAAATAACGAAATGGTCCACATGGTGGGTGTATCGGCCCACATATATCTCCATGAATCCTTTCTAAGAAAGTTGGAGATTCAACATTTACCTTTGTAGTGGAAGGTCTAATGACCAATTTCCCTTGCGAGCAAGCAACACATGAATAATCATTAGGTGAAAGAATCTTCTGGTTCTTTAAAGGATGTCCATGTGAGTTGCTAATTATTCGACGCATCATTATAGCTCCTGGATGTCCAAGTCGATCATGCCAAAGTCTAAAACTTTTTAAGTCTACGAACTTCGGGTTCGTGACGTTGTTTGATTCGACTTCTTTTATGGATGTATAATACATTCCAGAAGGAAGTGCCGGAAGTTTTTCTTTTATCTGCTTCTGGCCAGATACAAAAGAAGTAATGCAAAGATATTCAATATTGTTTTCTTGCATTGTTTCAATGTGATATCCATTGCAGCGGATATCTTTAAAACTGAGCAAATTTCTTCTGGATTTGCTTGAGTATAGTGCATCGTTAATACATAGTTGTGTATTATTTGATAAAATAATATAGGCTTTACCGGAGCCTTCAACGATCTTCGATGTGCCGCATATTGTATTAACATTATTTTCCGCTAATGTTAAGTTCAGAAAATACTTTTTCTTCCGGAGAATAGTATGTGTTGTTGCACTATCAACAAGACATGTATCTTGGCAATTCATCTAAAATATAATCAAATAGATATTTTAGAAAAGTGAATTTATGATAAAAAGAAGTTAAACATAATTTAACATCAAACGGACAATACATATTAAGATTTCAAAATAACATCGTGACTTTCTGATAAAGCAAACTAATCTATATTTTCCATATCACCAGTATAAAAATCAGAGACATCTAAGTGTGTCCTATTAACTGGACAATCAGCTAAATTTGTCTCTATTTTTTCTTTTCCTTTGATAGACTGTTGGTAAAGGTCCACAAGATGTTTTGCCGTACGACAGGTACGTGACCAATGCCCTTTCATGCCACATCGGAAGCAACTTTCTTCGTGTTGCCGTTTGATTATGTTATTCTCATTTGCCTTGTGCCTTTTAACCATGTGGCCATGTTGTTGATGATTTTGTCCAGAATTCCTTCCACGTCCACGTCCTTGTTCATGTCCGTGTCCACGCCTACGTTCGTGTCCACGGCCACGGCCACGTTTGTATCCGTGTCTATTTCTTGATATAGCATTTGCTTCAGGAAATGCAGTACCACTTGCTTCAGGAAATGGTACAGAACCGGTTGGACGTAATCCGTGATTTTTCATCAACAACTCATTATTTTGTTCGGCTACCAAAAGGCAAGATATGAGTTCCGAGTACCTTTTAAAACCACGCTCACGATATTGCTGCTGCAGGAGCACATTTGAGGCGTGAAAGGTGGAGAATGTTTTTTCTAGCATATCTGCTTCAGTGATTTTTTCTCCACATAAATTCAATTTTGAACATATTCTAAATAGTTCAGAATTGTACTCACTCACAGTTTTAAAATCTTGTAAACGAAGATGCATCCATTCATAACGGGCTTTTGGGAGGACTACAGTCCTCTGATGGTCAAATCTGTCTTTTAAGTTTTTCCAGAGTTCTTGTGGATCCTTCACAGTAAGATATTCTATTTTCAATCCATCATGAAGATGGTGACGAAGGAAAATAAGTGCTTTTGCACGATCCTGCAGGGATTCGTTGTTTCCTTCTTTGATTGTTTCTCCAAGCCCTTTTGAAATAAGATGGATCTCGGCATCTAGGATCCATGATAGATAATTTTTCCCGGATAAATCTAGTGCAATGAACTCGAGTTTTGTGATATTTGCCATTAGGATAACTATTCAATCAAACATGAAAAATAATTAATTCCTTGAAAAATCTCAGTAAAGAATTAATGACATGATTTCTATATCGAGTTTTTATTCTTCTGGAATATTAATTATAATTCTAAGTTGTTGTAGCAATGAAACAAAATTTCGAAATTGCTATGTAAATCTAAGTTGTGGTATCAATTAATCCAGATAATAATTATCAAGAATAAATTGATTAATACGTATAATGATAGTGACATTAACAAACGATTTTTCAGAAATTGCATTTCAAGAATTATGTGGTATGTATGTAACCATGTTTCATGAAGTGATGTTTAATCATTACATCTTTTGAAATTGTGATTTTAATTTTCAAAAAGAAAAATAACTTTTACTTTTGTAAGTACACTTTATTGGAATGATGAATTGATTGTATTATAAATTTATCCTTTTTGAAAATACATAAAATGTGATTTCATTTAAATCATATATTTAAAGAAACCCAGTAGAACCAACGATAATAAAACTGGTAGAATCAATTATATAGGTGGTAGTATGATATACTAAAAAAATTGTAAAACCAACCATGTAGGTGATAGCATGATATAATTAAAACTGGTAAAACCAACCATGTAGGTGGTAGCATAATATAATTAAAACTGGTAAAACCAACCATGTAGGTGGTAGCATAATATAATTAAAACTGGTAAAACCAACCATGTAGGTGGTAGCATAATATAATTAAAATCGGTAAAACCAACCATGTAGGTGGTAGCATGATATAATTATAACTGATAAAACCAACCATGTAGGTGGTAGCATGATATAATTAAAACTGATAAAACCAACCATGTAGGTGGTAAAACCAACCATGTAGGTGGTAGCATGATATAATTAAAACTGATAAAACCAACCATGTAGGTGGTAAAACCAACCATGTAGGTGGTAGCATAATATATAAAATATATTTAAAATTATTACCTTCTTAACTCAGTTGGCTAGAATCTCGTGCTGATAACGTGTTGTAAAACTACCAAAGTATTAGATAGAACAAGACTATCAAAATATTAGAGAGAATATAGAGATAGAGAGAGAATTTATGTATTCCAATTGTGTGTTAAATGAAGGAGTGAAGCACCCTATTTATAGGGGTAGATAATGGTACAATTGTAATAATATAAACTTTACAAGGGCATAATGGGTCATTCACACCCAAGATATTTATAACATTAACTATATATATTTGTATTAGACTCACAATTTTCACACTTTTTAATTACTTTTCATACATACATTCTCCCAAAACTCCAACATTCCTCTAAATTTTCAAAAATACATGGGACAAAACATGCTTTTAATCGAGCCTGTTCGATCTTTAGACACCCGAGCTCTGCCCATGTACACAAACAATGTTCGATTTGACCTTCGGTCATATTCTAATCTTTTTAAAAATTAATAAAATAAGGCAAAACACAAGTAAATCCACGAGCTCAAGACGAGCTGACTTATGGGCCTCATGAATCGAAATTGCTCGTCTCGTGAGTTCTTTTAGTTCGATTCGATTCATGGAGACGAACAAATCTTGATAGCAGCTCGACCTGGTGTTACCTCTCAAGCCCGTCTTTAAGGGCCATAGTTACATCAAGGTAGGAGAAGCCCAGCCAAGCCCAATAAACATGTCCACTAACATTTGTCCTGTCCCATTTTGTTTTTACTGGCTCAGGCCTTCAACGCATAACACGTGGCGATTTGTCAGTTAAAGTAAAAAACTAAAAGTCAAGCAAAACGCGCCAAAAGATCGCCAGCTTAACGGTGTGAATTAAAGGCGCGAATCGCCGATTCGAACCTGATTATGTTACCCTTTTAATAAATAATAATTTGTTTTGTAAACGATTGTTTATAAATGTTACTTTTAAATAACGATATGTTAATATTTTGTTGATCAATCGTTCTAAAAAGTCAAAAAAAAGCAGGCGAGAATCTTCAATTGAAATTGTTGACTATTTTTTTTATTTTTTTTAAAAAAAGATCAATAAAATATCGTTAAGAATTCATTTAAAAAAAAAAAAGAAAAAAAAATTATAAATAACTTTTACCAAACAAATGAAAAAAGGTCCATTATCCACCAACTAAAAATCAGAAATCAGTACAAA